>WOGO01002078.1:0-16552 GCA_015342085.1 Leptinotarsa defecta | reverse complement strand
ATGGGAATCTTGCACCTTGACCATCTGATTACCTCATTAACGATGAAACAGCAGAGCAAATACTTTATGCCTGCCCCGCTGGGGACTGAATCAGGTTTTTAGAGTTCGGCAGAGCCGTACTCTTACCATCTGACCTGAAAGACCACTCACCATACAAACTAATCGGCTTCGTTAAGAAGACGGGTTTATTTGGTCGAGTGTGAATAGGTGTGGGACACAATAAACCCTTGCGGGTTGCGGTGGACTTTGGACTTAACCTAACACCTATCTGTAATGTGTGAAGAAAATTAAGACTACTTCAAAACTCTCAATGCGCATTTAAGATAAACGGAAATACACAGAAACAATATCTACCTAAAAGCATTTCGTCTATGCATTTTTGGTATACCAATAATCAAAATAAAATAAATGATTTCAGCTTTCAATTTTGTTTTTTAAGATTACTTAAAGACTAGTCATACTTACAGGCTTGTTATCAGCAATCCAACACTTGCAAAAATCACAATATTTTCTATCTTGGGATTTCCAGTAATCTGCCCTGGGAATAACAAAAAGAGAAACTCAGGAAAATTTGTTTGAATTTTAATGGCAACAATCCAATATTTTTACATTGTTATTAGGAACTAACGGTGAGAATGGGAGTTAGGTAAGTACATATGACTAGAACTATTTTTCTAAAAAAATACTGAGTACACGTAGAGGTATTATAACAAATATAATACAGCTTGAAAAATATTCGGATATTTGTTATTTACGCTGTACCAAAATGAACACAACAGCAAGTAGGTATATCTTACGGAATATTGTAGAATACGTTCTAAACTAATTTAAAGGGAACAAAATGTCATTTTGAAATCAACACTCTTTGAATCCTACAGAAGAAAATTTTATAAAATACCTATATTTCCAATACCCAAAACGTCACCTATTTCTTTTTGAATATCAATTTCAACATTCCTTATTTGAGCAAAAAGTAATATGTTCTGATGAATACCCAATTTTGGAATACCTTGTAATATTCCAACTGAATATGTTTTTATGTTACTTCAATCGTTCTTTGTTTCTGACACATCCATTGGGTATTTTAAAGAATGATTCACAATAATTGTCTAGTAATATATTTAGGGGGATCAACTGACAACCGAATTAAAAATACAATAATATTGGAGTCAGAATTATGACACAATGCAAAGTTTCCAAGAAATCCATATACCAGAAAATGCAATTCAAAAGTAAATCAATATCTTTCAAGATTTTGATGTAATAAAAAATTCAGATGTTTCCAAAAAGTTGATGATGAAACAGCAATCAAACTAACCAGCGCAGCGTTGCGCAAATTGACTTTGAAGTTCAAGGCTGCACAAATTCAGATGTAGAAGGTGCGAAAGACCACCATTATTTTCAATTGATTTTAATTACTGATGAATCATGTTGTTCATAAACAAAAAATAAAAACCGTTTGAGGAAATATATCTAAGGATAAAATACATTTGGGCTGGAAAATTCGTAGGCTAACATAGAAAAAACAATTTTTGGATTTTGTTCACCACGTGCAGTCCATTCAAATGACCATAGTTTTGATTCTGGTGTCAAACGATGGAGCCATGTTTCATCCATTGTCACATATCGACGATTAAATTCGAGTTTTTTTATGGTGGAATAGAAAATTCAGAAAAATGTTCATCAAGCCAGGCCTCAACGGTATTTTTTCTTGCCAAAAATAAATGCTTTATCAACACAATAAATTTCTCTTTATCTCTTTTCTTCTTCACTGAAAATGTCCCATCTCAGAAACTAATTGTCCGGCAGCTGTGAAATTTGTACACGTGTCTTTTTAAGGTTAGGGTTACCTGAAAATCATATGGATTTAATACTAGTAGCGCCATCCCTGTGTTAGCCTACGAAGTTTTCAGCCCACCTACCATGAAAGTATATTGCTACTACATCAAGTAAGAGGAATACGTCTGACCAACATAACTTTTCCGCACAACAGGATACTTTAATGCGACGCAGAATTTCCTATCACATTGGCATCATCGGGAGATAATCGAAAAATCTCGTGTAATAGTTTTGGCGTGAAGATGAAGTATTTTCTTTGGTTCTATGCTAAAGGCTCCAAATTTACTTGTTGAAATATAAATACATATAGAGAAGTGGAGAAGAGGTAAAGAGATATACAATACTACAGTAAGAATGAAATGTAATTATTTATGTGTATATGTAATTATTCTCCTTCCCTACATATATAGATCTGAACTAAACAAATAACTATTTTCTGATTATCATTTCTCAACTTATTATCATTTCTCAACTTATCCAACATCGAACTTGTTACAAGTCACTATCTGTCTTTCCAATATTAGACTTATTTGGAATTGATAACACAAACGAATAATGCTAAATTTATTTCATATATTCTAGATATTTGTTTCTGAAGAACTATGAGTTGAAATTTTAGAACTATCTTAAAAAAATATGTTTTCATTAAATTAATTTTGAAAAGTTATTTAGGTTTCGAAATAAGCAACAGTATAATTCTGATAAAAAGGGCTCATTACATGAATGAATGGATGATTTGGAGATGACAATTAACATAACTAGTATGAAAGTAGTAGGAAATATCATAGTAGTATGAAAGGAATGATACCTAATACAAAGTTGCAATACTGTCTACAAATGGTAGAGATTAAGGGTAACATGAAAAGTTAGGTAAACAAGAGGATTGCTACGAATTTTTGGGGTTCTTGTTGAATACTCTTTGTGAACAAAAAAATAACAAAATCAATACTCCTGACCGCTCTGGATTGAATGATTCCGTACAGTCTATCTCGTCTTGTATTTGTAGATCTTTTACTGGAAAAATCCTCACTTATTTACTTCGTAGTAAATGTTCAAGAGGTAGCAAAAACGAATGTGATTTTCTGGAATTTTAACTTGCGTTTCCTAATATAACTGATAACCTAATATAAATAACTGTGCAAAGCTTATTGTTAAATCATCTGAAAATGGAACTTTTAACGGGTGATGATCTACTGTATTGCCAAACTAAGTGACTATTTTGAGAAAACAAGTATAGCTGAGGCGCCAATCAATGTAATAATAACAATGATGATATTCAAACATGACTCAACCTCTGACGGAAGCACCAAACTTTTACGAAGGTTTGAAATAGATGAACACTACAATCTAGCAGACCACAATTATGATCTTCATGCAGTCATTGTTCACTGTGGTTCTGGCGTTGAATCTAGTCATTATTACGCCTTGGTCAAAGACGAAACGGACTGATTTAAGTTTGACGATAGTCGTGTCACGAAGTGTTCTAGCGATGCATTGAATTTATTGGAGCCTCTGGAGATACCCTACATTTTGTTTTATGAAAGAGGGGACATTGGCAGATCAAGATCTTCAGATGATGTGGTGCCGCAGGTTTTTCTGTGTTTTCCTGCAGCTGAAAAACACATTCGCCACTGGATTCAATGAAGTCGACCCCGAAGTGGTTGACCTAATCCAAGACGAGGATTTGACGACCCTGGTGAAGACTGACCCATCGCAAACGGTGCGTGGGATGGCGAAAGAACTGGGCGTACCAGGCAAAAACGGCCTTCGTCGACTTCATCGAATCCCGAGTACAACCTTTTCATGATGACAGAATTATTCGACTTGAGTTACGTTGGCAAAAGTACACTGATTCAAATGTCACTTATTTCGGTTAAATTGAATGGACATTTACTGAGATATTACAGTTGAAAGTAGACTCATAAAACCGGAGACAAAACTTTCGGAATAACCTAATACTAACGGACTGTATCATGGCCGGAGAGATGTGCAGTAGATGTGTAGAAATCTGAAGTCTGTTAGATTATTTGAGGCGTAAACATCCCAATTCAGGACCGTATTCAGTTAGTGATGGAGTTTAAAAGTGAATTGCATAAACATATGCAATTTAACGGCCTAAACTTTACGTAGACACCATTTCTCCCACCGGCCATGACTCAGTCCGGTAGCTGTAACATAAAATCGATTTTCAAATGTGCATTACATTTGTGTTTCATTATCTGGGACAATATTTTCTCAATAATACTATGTATACCCGTATACATATTATATAAAACTAACAATAACTTTGAGAACATTTCATTTACTCTACATGCTAGGAAAATATAAACACATAGTTTGAGTTGAGACGAAAGTTGGCATTTGACGTACCCGTTTGCCACAGAAAATTTTTCATATAAACGTAGTCTGAATGCTAAAATTAAAATGATACTTGAAAACAAGAGTTGGTAGCCAGATGTCGGTGACTGTTGAAAATAGTAAGGATTTGCTTTTATCTGGCCAACTTTTTTTTCACTACATTAATCAAACAGTTCATTGAAAATCTCTAAATTGACAAAACTGTTAAAAACAGAATTATAATTAAAAATCAGGAAACATCACATTTTCCATTTAATATAATCTGAGAAGAGTGAAAAACAATATAAGAGAAATCTGAATTTTTAAACGAAATGTCTTGAATATCATTATTCATTTGGAATGTTCAAAATATCGTCCCTCCATGTTAGGACAACGCCTAGGTTAAACACTTTTAATTCTTATTAACCAATCATTTTTCTTAATGAAGATTTCAGTGCTGCACTATTAGCAAATTTTGCCCAAATCGTGTTTTCGTGCTAAGGAATTTTAAACAGTATAAAGAACAGATAAGATTACTCTCAAATCAGAATCTAATGGTGGAATTATACACACATGTGATTAAATATTTGCAGGCATTTACAAACATATTCTCAAGTTAATCGCCGCTTCACACAGAAAGGACGTCGGACTGAGTTGATGCGCGAATGGTCCAAAAGACGCGGTACAAACGTCCGCGCCTCGTCTCCGTCCGACTTCCGTTCTGTGCAAATAGTCGCTAATGTAAAATATTTACATAGATAAAAGGACATCCAGATTACTTCCTTCCTAGTTAAACACCGTTTTAAATAACCATTTCATAATTATTGTTGAAGATACTTAAAATAGATTAACGATATTCATTGAAATCACATTTTCACTGATATGATATTTATACATTTCCCAACAGACAACCTAGTTTATATAAACCTTTGTATGGCTGCCAAGAAAGCGGCATTAGAATGAAAATTAATTTCTCAGCTACTTTTGATTTATAGTCCAATCTATTTTCAGGGTAATAGAAATTTTCAGGGCTGTTGAGAATACAGCAGTTTCAAAAATATGTTGACAATGTTGGATAAAAAATACTAAACAATTTTTCAATGTAGATCAATTATTATAAGGCTAAAAATGAACATAACCATGTCATACATAGTAACTTCTCAAAAGAAAGTATCTCCCAGTTTGAGCCCCTTGAAAACTGACTGATTAAAGGAATTGTTATTTTAGATGAATATGTTTCCATGGATGTTTTTGAAAGTTTTCAAAAGAGATTGTTTGAAATAATTTGTAATGGATAGAAATAGAAAGGTAGTTTTTTGATACATTCAAAATATGCATGTCAATGTACGATGAATCATACTTTATCTTTTTATTTCCAATACAGGTTTTCTAAGTCATTTCCAAAACGCATAATTTCTGCCGATAAACCTTTTCCAGCATTTTCTTCAAATTTCTGAATGAATAAATTTCCATTGCAAAGGATATGATGATTTGGATTATACCATTGCTTATTTTACCATTATAGAGGCTATAAGAATTATTCATTTGTTAATTATGTTTAAATGTTTCTCAAATACATTGCTTTAGTCAATTTGTTACTTCTATTGAAAAACTGTTTCATACTAATACAAAAAGTTTGTTAATAGAAATACGTTTCTAATTTCTATTTCATTTTCAACATTCATTTCTCATAACAAACATTTCACATATGTTACAGACATCCAGAGGAAATTGGTATTGTTTATCACAGATAAGGTGAATATCAGACTAGATATATAAGGAATATGGTCTCTTATATGATAAGTTGTGACGGGTATATATGCGATAATTACTAAGGTCACTTAAAATTTGGTCACTTCTATAAGTACAGGGTAATGAATATTATCATTGTAATCACAATTATCCAATAGGGCTAAGCGTTTTTCCCAGACAACAGTACTGTAGTTAACAATCTTCTTACAAATAAAACCTCTAGATTCAGACTGCAATATGAATTTGTCTAACGTGTCACCTCTTTCTGGGGCCATAATATAGGCAATTCCATCATTGGCAAGGCAATTCCAAAGGCATTCAATCAAATCTGCTCTAGCATCATCAAAAAATAGACAATCAGCACATAGAATAACATCATATTGATAGCTCGGTTCGAAAGAAGACCATTTGAATACGTGACACTTGACTTCAATGTCAAACTCGTTACATTTGATAGTAGTTTGTACATTATCAACGGATAATTTGTTACCATCGGTGACTGTAACACTTGCTGCATTACCATACTTTGCTACAAACAGTCCTGCTAGACATGACATACCTCCTCCTAGTTCTATTACACTTTTATTCAAGAAATGCTCCAAATTTGAGCAAACAAAGTAGCTGAGGGTTTCCTCTGATGGCCAAATACAAACATTGCCGGTGTTATTGAATCCCATTAGGTCTTCAGCAGAAAATGTACGATTTCTATGGCCTACATTTATAAAATAATCTTTGCCGTTTACACGTGTAGAGTATTTATACCAAGTACGTTTTTTGAATTGGTCGCAGTATTGGTTTTCAGGTGACATTATGGGAACTACATGAAGTTCTTGTGTTTTCAAGAGCATGAAGGAGGAAATTCGACGAACTGAAAATTCATCAGTTGGACTAGAAGGCTGGCTTTCCGAAGGACTCTGTCAAAAAAAAAACTAGTTTTTCGAAAACATCAAACACATTTTTTCAGGATAATTATCAATTCTGAGTTGCAACATTCATTATAATTATTCAAATCTATTATTTAAAATGATTTTTAGAAGAAAAAAACACAAGATCTTTTCACCAAAAATGCAAACTTATATATTCTTTTTGAAATAGTAATATAAAATTTTACCTGGGAGTATTAAATTATTTATGTTCTTCAAATATAGGACAATTATTTAATATATCAGTAAGTAACTAGGTCATTAATGGTTTATAACAGCCAACCAATTTTTGAACACAGGGATTTATACTAAAGGAAGCCAGGGGAAATTTACTCAGAATTGAGAAAAATTGTAATACATCAAAATGAAGAAAAAAAACTATATTCTGCTATTCTTGCAATTAAAAAAAAACAAAATACATGCACTTTCAGAGTTAACCAAGCAGAAACAAAAACTAAAGTTTAGGTTCAAACAGTGATGCATATGTACCTTTAATGCTTTTGCCAAAATAGCCCATCGGCGCCTGGCCACTTTTTTCTTTTCATTGCCAAATCGCAAAACTTCTTGGAAATCAATATTGTATTTAGAATCTAATCCGAATATGTCTTTAGATTGGTCCATAGAATAAGCATGTTTAATGAGTGGAAAGCTGTCTGACTTGCCTGAAAGGCAATTCAAATGAAGTGAACAATTAAAATAATGAGTCAAATTTCAATCCTTCATGCTTTTATTTATGTAACAATGGTAACACGTGTGAAATAACAAGCTATTTAAATAAGCACAGTCCGAAAATAAAGTCATATAAAATGTCTATATTAATTTTATTAGTTATAGAAACTGTTGTCAAGGATAAATAAACACTTACATGTTTGAAAGTAGAACGATGAATACAAATCGCTCGTAACTCGTAACCTGTGCTTCTTTGATTTAAATGTACAGACACTAAACACTATTGGAATGGAAATTGAATGAAGTCTCAGATGAAGTTATATGTGAGCCATATAAAAATAAAACAACAAATCACGTCACAATTCGCAACTGTCACTCACTCATAAAATAAATATACATGACAATAAAATTACGTTGTTCGTTGTTCTCTCTTCTCTATTATTGTATGGTCATTGCTTCCTTCTCATGCGCATTCGACCACCAAGAAGGGCTAAACTTTCTGACCAGGAGAGTTCAAACAACTCTAGCCAATCACAGCGAAGTAGCTTTTAGTGACGTTGACGAGCATGGCCCTAGCGTCCCAAATAATGTTGTATACATAGTGACTCAAATAAAATTCCGAATAAAAATTAGGATAACCTGAGGACTATTCAATTCAATTTTTAAAGTTTGTTTCATAAACAATGGTAATGGATAGTGGCTTTTTGAGTTTTTTTTCGAAATATGATAACATATAACATATTTATGTAATGTTTGGATTCAGAAGTTTGATCGTCACATCAGAAAAAAATATATCACATCAAAATATTTTAATGATAGTGTTGAATTGTTCAACTAAGTATAGTTAACTATGACATGGAAAAAAGTAGATAACATTAAAACATATATTGGAATTAAGGTGAATCCCTTAGTGAAAGTGTGGTTAATGCTGGTCTGACCCTATATTAGTATTGAGAAAAGTTTCATTTTCACATCAAGTTCAATGTTATCTGTATTTTCAGTAAAATGCTGAACTTCTGTTTGAATCTGTTTAAAATCTGTTTTTCCGTTAATCAGCTGTCGCCCCCATACGAACGACAACTCTCAGAAGTTGGGAAACTTGTGCTAGCTAAGGACTAACGAGGTCTTACCTTTTAACGTGTGATTCCTAACACACTTTGTACTTTTTCATTATCGAAAGAAAATGACAGTTGACAGTCGAAAACAAACTATTTCCAAGAAAATGTGCAGTACAAGTATGCCTCCTTCCCCTGGTGTCAATGTTGTGAATTAAAGACAAATACATATTTTCATTTCTTGTTAAAAATTTTTAATTTTCATTTCTTATTGATAGTTCTAATAAAAATATATAATCAATCGTCAGTGAAACAATTAATGGTGATATGGTAGCACCAAATTTGGAAATCAAAAGCAAGTATGAAAATAATAATACAAATTAACATAAAACATCAAAAACTAGTTTCACAAAGTCGGAAGAGCTTGTATCATTCCTGCAAAAAAGTAAAAGTTCTTTCGAAAACCCACATAACCGGAAAAAAAAATTAATCAACCCCAAGATGGATATGTTGGTAGACATTATGTCTACAAGTATTGGCATGAACTACATAAACACAAATCACTTTTTAAAATCCTAAAATATTCACCAAGAAAAAATCCAATGAAGTAGTGTAACTATTTCAGAGACTCATAACACAGTGGCTTGCAGATATAATTGAACAGTCTATATACAAATATTGAACGTATTATCTTCAATGTAGACATCTGTTTTGCATTTTCGCCTTCGATTAGCATGAACAAGCCTAAAAACCAACTTGCTTTCATCAACCTCTAGTAATTGAAGCTGTTTCACAACTGAAGATAAACAGTAGTAACCGAACCCGGGTCGAAAACATTCTAATGTACCATTAAAATTTTATCTAGCGCAGCGACTTGATTCAGCAATAGGTTCGTCTAGGTAAATCTAATGTTATGTATGTTCTATATATTTTGATCATTTTTGTCATCCGGGATAAAATATGTCGTTACCAAGATAACGCGACTTTAAAACTGTACATTTGTCAAAAGCTAGTATGTCGTCACGAAATATGTGGATTGTTGGTATATCATTTAAGCTGAGTCTAAACGTTATGAAGCGAAGCATATTGAATATTTGAGGTGTAAATGAAGATGTATTGAGTCCAAGAATATTGTATTAGGCCAGACAATAATAATTCACTACGGGTGGACCTATTCATGGTTATGAAATATTTCAATGATAATGTCAGATTAAATTAATCGAAGCGTTTCTGGGGTACAATTATTCAGATTGATTTTTTGCAGCAATCAGAAATATTATATTGGTATAAAAAGATAATGAATAAAATTTCGACCATTCTGTTCATTAATAGGTATTCATGCATTTATTTTATTATTACTTTCAAATAAATGTGGTGGATTTACATGATAGTTCCCCTCACAACAAAAACAACTCCCCTTAACGAACTCCTTTCTCAGCATAGCTATTTGTAAAGCTTTCTTTTTCATTTTTGGTAACAGTTACAAACAATTCGTTAATAAACAATACTTTTTGAGACCTTTTTATTCTCTATAATTCCACATCATAGGAAGATGAACACAAACAACTGAAAAAGAATCGAACTTTGATACCGTTTACTCAGAAACGTCTGAAACTATTGACGTTCCTAGTCGGAGTCGGCTCCACAAGAAACGGATAATGAGTCTATACCGTTTGACCGTTTGCCACTTTGCCACATTAAGCGGCAAGGCAGTTTTAAGTGTTTGTGATTGACACAAGCAGTGTTGCGCAATTCGATTCTTGTACCATCTATCAAAATGATTACGAAGTTGGGATAATCTCTTTTATGGCGTCCAGATTTTGACAAAACAAAAGCGACTGTGTAATGACGTTTGTTTATATGGATATTTATCGTTGATAATATTGACAATAAAAATTTTGTCTGATGTTTCGGAAAAAGGTATAATGATGGAACAAAGCTCTATCATTTCGAAATGTAGAATATGCTTTCAAATAGAGGAGAGAGAAATGATTCCTTTTTTCGAAAAACATTACAAGGGCAAGAGTCTAGCTGAGATTTTAAATAATGTTTCAACTCTGAAGGTAATTCTCATAGGCAACAAAGTTTTTTTTACATGTTATTTGATACTTCTGGTTTTTTCTGTGTTTACCTTGCTGCTAGAACTTTCTGTGTTCACCTGGCTTCTAATTAACTTACAATAATACTAGGAAACTCAGTAAAATTTTCAGACATCAATAAATTCCAAAACAAAATATTCCTTCTCATTGTCCTAATATAATAATATATGTTTTTGAAAGATTATTTGTGTTGCAGATTGACAATTGCCCGAAATGGCCAACCAAAGTATGCAAAAATTGTTCCTCAGTAATAATTAGTTTTAACAATTTGATACAAATATTGAAGGAAACTGAAGAAACTTTCAAAAACTCTTCAAATAAAAAAGAAGAAGTTGTTTTTATGGATGAGGAAGATTATAATAATTTCATTGAATGTGAGACTGGATCTTATGCTGAAAGTGATAATGAAGAAATCAAACCCAACCTGGAGTATACTACAAGTGAATTGACTGAGAACAAACAAGAAACTAAATGTGAGGATATATTTCAAAATGATAAAAAAGATAATTGCAGAATTATAGATGAAATGGGCAATAGAGAAATTAAATCGATAAAATACAGTTGTGAATCTTGTGGAGACTCTTTTTTATTCAAGTCAGGTTTCTGTCAGCATATGGTTCAAAAGCATAACACATATGTAATGGAAGATGAGTATAAGCAGTATAGTAAAGAAATAACTATTAGATTACCACCACCTTTACCCGAAAATGCAGTAAAAGTCATTAAAAAAACATATATGTCTAAAAGAGCTCGATTTCAGTGTCAGATCTGCAAAACAATATTTTCTGCAGGACAGGAATTGAAGGATCATTACCATACACACAAAAATCATGTATGTGAACACTGTGGAGCAGGATTCATAAAAAGTTCCTACCTTCGGGATCACTTACTCATGCATTCTACTGAGAGACGATATACATGTGAAATATGTGGGAAAAAGTTCAAATATAGAAACGGCCTCTCTGTGCACAAAAATATACATGTCAATTTCAAAGGTTTCATTTGTGATACTTGTGGGCAGGGATTCAATACACGTAGTACTTTAAAAACCCATATGAAATTAAAACATACTGATGAAAGAAACTTTCAGTGCTCTGAATGTGAGTTGTCGTTCAAAGTCAAATCTTGGTTAGACAAACATTACTCTAGGAAACATACTTCAAATAGGACCAAAGATTATGTGTGTAATATGTGCGGTATAGCTTATTTAAACAAAACAACATTGACACGTCACATGTCTGATAAACATACAGGTACCCCCGTGAGGCATCATTGTAATGTTTGTGATAAAAGTTATACTATGAAGAATAAACTGAATGCTCACATGCAGAAAAAACATAATATCATCTTGATGAATCCCATTTATCAAAAATAGAAGTCTAAAAGTTTATTAGATGTATAAAATTACTGTAAACCATGTAGTGTACATTATTGTTGGTCCCTTTATGAATTTAGATGATTTGAAGAATATATTTTATTCGATACAATTTCATGTTTTCATTTTTTAGTAGTTAAAAAGTGTTATACCTCAGTTCTACCTCAATCATTATATTTCTAAATTGTTTTCAATGTCAACCAATTGGCCTCTTTCAAAAAGTTGGGTATTCAAAAAACTTATATACGAGGTCTGTTCAAAAAGTAAGGTGAATTTTCATTTTTCTCAAAATATATTCAATTATTCATGGATTTCTATTTTGTCCCCTTCAAAAATTATAAACATTTCCCAAGAAACTACAATGGTTTACACGGGGAACCTATACAAGAAATATTCATACGAGGTCCTAAAGTTCATAAAGAAACCATCGTCCAGATTCACAGAAGACCTGGTAAACCACAACCGTAAGGTTGAAAAAGTAGTGGTGATTCTACTAACGGGGCATAGCCGACTCAGGAAACATGAGCAACATGGGTCTGATGAAAGGAACCTAATGCAGGTTCTGTCAAGAAAAGGAAGAAACTGCATATGCTCTGTGAATGTGAAACGATAGCAAGGCCGAGACATGCAAGATGCGGGGAAGTGAAACCAGAGGCTGCCAGCTATATGAAGGGGTTAGTGACAAGGCTATGGAGTCTCATCAAAGAGATCAAGCTAGACAACGAGCTCTAACAACCAAGGAGCATCACAATACATTTGAAAAGGTCGAAGTGAATGGGCTAGCTCCCCGACAATCTAATCTAAGGTTCAAAAATGAATTTGAGTTGTAAGACATAGATGAAAATTCGTTGAATTTCATGTATATTTTTAATTTAGTTCATCATTATGTATGTTTTAGGAAGTTGGAACAATGTGGAATTTTTTTCTATTATTTATATAAGGAAAAAAAAGGTATTCTTCATAGTTTTGTACGGAATAATTCTTATCAAATTTTTGAAAGGAGGTTTGTCAAAAAAGAATTTTGCTGAAGAGTGAAACGTTTTTATTTATATAATATATTTATCACAATATCGTAAATTGTTATTGAGACGAATTGATTAGAATTGAAAACCACGTACAATATGCCATTGCATTTATTTATAACAACGGAAAATTGCACTGCAATTGTGGAATTGGCCGCGGTGGTAGTGCGTCCGACTCACGATCGGAAGGTCGTTTGTTCGATTCCCGCCTCGACCAGATATTTTTCTCGTGAGAATTTATCTGGTTGAAGCTGGAATGATTCTGCAACCGTGTTAGGAATCACACGTTAAAAGGTAACACCTCGTTAGTCCTTAGCTCGCACAAGTTTCTCAACTTCTGAGAGTTGTCGTTCGTATGGGGGCGGCAGCTGATTAACGGAAAAACAGATTTTAAACAGAATTATTGTTCATGTAAAATGATAAACATTGAGAAATGAAAATATAATATTTTTATTAATTCCAAGAGATGAATGCTCATTATTGAAATGAACAAACTTAAAATTGCTCAATAAAGTAGAATACACGTTATTTTTTGTTGTAAATTGATGCAATAGTACATTTGAACGTGATTTTTTATTCTGATCAACCTTTTTAAATGACTATTTTAGCCCAAAATCGATATTTTTGGCACGAATGAAATAATTTAATATCAGATCAGATCGCATTTTAGATTTTAGTCCACATATGAGGAAGTTCCTTCAAACTGCTGGTGATAAGATGAACATTTTCCATGTCATGATATGTGTTTCCCTTGTTTGGTTTGAAATTTGAGAAGAAAAAAATTTGTCTGTTTAAATGGCCACATAGTGGAGTAGTTGTTTAACATTCTTTCCTCATCAAAAATAAATCAATTAAATCTTTCATCGATATTGATTACATAGAATTAATAATGACTCATAAACAAGGTGAAATGTGTAATTTACTGGGCGAGGTTATTTGATACTTTACAGAAATTAATTTTTTAATGTCAGAAGTGTGAAATTACTATTGCATTTAGTTGCTGTTCAGAAATGTTGAATAATAGTATAATATCCAATTTAGATATTGTGCAAGTCGTACTGAATTTAAGACCCATTCAGATAATAGACCACACTTTCCGAAAAAAAAAAGTCATTATTACTTGTCAGTTCTATAACAAAATGATTCATAATGAAGAAACACCCACATTTTTCCATTTCAAAAAATGAGTGTCATGTCACATGTCACTAACATTGTGACTCACGCCGCCTACACCTTTCGGGCCACGTTCCAAAACGTATGATTTTTATAAAGCAGAAAAAAGTACATGAATGACTATTCGACAAAACTATTCAATTAATACTCCGTAATTGATATCTCTCCCACAAAATTCCCAATATAAAGCTTTTGTTCCTTGATATGAAATGGTTCTTGATTTCGGAACTTACCATGAAATCGACCTCAAAAACCAGTTGGCATTGTTGAACGAACAACGAACAATCGGAATAGAATTCAGAAGAAGGAGAAAAATGAAATATTCAATATGTTTACGGTGTTGCTAGTGACGTCACGACGTCAGCCAATTTCACACTATAACAATTTTCAATTGAAGGTGGTTCATTAGCAACGTGGAACTTGAAGTGACCAACAGATATTCCTCTTACCAACTTGCAGAGGCATACCAAAATAATATTTTTATTTATTCAAACACAAAGGTAATTACGTAAAAATTATTATAGTAGGTGGCGCTACCAGGTGTCATTGATAAAACTGATTACATTTTCTTATGCCTAATACAGTACTCCAAAAAACAAAAAAAATCACAAAATAATTATTATGTTCCTTTTATATAGAAAGAGAACTACAAAGCAAAGAAATAATTACACTTAAATCTATTATTATTTGGTCGAAAACAGTGTCTACCATGCCGTCCAATCTCCACATTTTCTCTTCTTCCTTGATCACATGGGTTACTACAGCATTAGCCCAATCTTCTTTCCGTATCCGTTCCATTGCGAGTTCTAATAAACGTTGGACATCAGAAATTTTATATGTCACGTTCTCACGAGCTACGTTACCCTTAATCTGAGCCCAGAATAATTCTATCGAGTTAAACTCGCAATGGTAAGGATGATGTAATATAATGCAGTTGTCACTGTTAGGCAACTTGTAATACATATGAGATACTACAAGTTGGCAACACGGAACAATCGTGGTTAACGCAGGTTATGTTGACAGAGCATGACCACATACAAACATGCTTATGCTCACGATACCATATAAATGTTTATAAATTAAACTACTGGCGTTGCACGCTGGTTGTGTTATTTATAATCCTTGGGCCAGATTATACAGAGGAAGTCTCAAAATGGTGATGCCTTCAACACGAGCTATTGTATCCACCACATGCTGGCGATATCTGTCACGATGCTGTTTAATGACACTCATAAGCTCGGCTTTAACCATGTCTTCGGAAAATGGAATCCCTAACCAACTATGCATGTCTGCTTTTCTGGTGGTCATAGTTGGCTCGACTCGTGGAAGAAGGGATTCAAACCATCCTTCAACGCGTTGGGCGTCCATGTCTTCGTGATAATCCCCCGTTTTTTTTTATGAAAAAATCAGTACACTATCGTCTTAAAAGCCACTCTCGCTACCTATATATAGGCGACAATTAGTCGTTGTCCTTTAGCCGTTGGTCCGCGTGACCCTGTTAATCAATCACATTTCGTCCAGATGATAAATATTTTTGTGAGCAGAACGCATTTCTCTAATAGAGCGAAAATATCTCTGTCGCCATGAGCTCTTTCTATTAAAACAGATTTACGGGATCGATTGGCATATATACATTTTAAATATTCTTTTATTATTTTCCTTAACTCCTCTATGCTAATTTTTGGTTTGAGTACAAAATTTTTCTGGTACTCGTCCAATTCAATTTTTTTTCCACCACGACAACGCTTTCTTTGTACATTACTCTTGAACCTGGTACGGCATCCATATAATACTGCAAAAATAATAAAATTCAATCATATTATTCAGCTATTTGTCAGTTGTTTACTTACCTCAAAAACTTTTTTAAAGTTGATGTATTTTGAAAAACACTCTATTGTGAGATTTTCACAAGAACATATTGACAAATACGCAACACATGTTTCGCTGCACAGTAGCTTTTTCAAGCGTGTTCACTAACAAACTGAATTCTACATACTTTGTGATTCATATATACTTTTTGAAATATTACTATCTACCTAGAAACTAATAATACTGTAGGATAGTTCCTACATTAATTAGTATTAATGACAATAATACCTGAGTTTAACGAACATTTATACCTGAGTTTAATGACTAGGTCAACTAATTATCTCACAATAAAGTGTGGATGTGATGAAAATCTATGATAATGTATTTTGAAAAAGTATCGGCCAACTTTATCTTATATTTTAAAGTTAATAAATATAGCAGTCTATTTGATAAATATAATAAAATATATTCAATGAATACAAAACGAAGTCGCCTTCAC
>WOGO01002077.1:0-16777 GCA_015342085.1 Leptinotarsa defecta | reverse complement strand
ATTTTTTAACTGGTCCTTTCTTCATTAGGAAGGCGGGTTCTTACTTGATGTTTTCAAATTTGACTGCTTCTGCAGAAAGACGTTCTTTTACCAAGTCTGTTGTAAGTTGAGCACCACAATTTTCCAAAGCCATGATTAACGGTTTGTAATAATCCGGAAGACTTACAAAAATAAGTGCAGCTAAGACTTTTTTAGAAAGGTAATCATCCATGCCTCTACAGTCATTGTACTTTATCATTACCAATTGTTCGATTAAAGCAGCAACTCTTGAAAATCCTTTGGGTTCAAAGATTTTAGCTAAGCGATCTCACACTTCTTTGCCTGTTTTCAATTCTCTCAGTTCAGTGTAGATATGAGTTTTCACACCAGAGAGTAGTGTCTTTTACCTTTACTTTTTTCTTCAAAACCGGCTTCTTTGTCATCTTTTGTTCCATCTACATATTCCAACAGTTCGCAATTGATGAGATGAATTTCCATGGCGTACTTCCAGTCGATATAATTTTCACTTCCCTCGAGTTTTTCGAAAGAGGCTGAGACGGCAGTATTTGATATGGACATTTCATCAAGAACAGGTATATATAACTCATTCTGCCTTCTAAATGCAGTACAAGAACAACAGAAATGTTCAAATGTGCAATCCTGGGCCCATAACCTGATACAATTTGTATAAGATTGAATATAGTTAAATATACTTGATGACTTTTTGCAACGTATATATTGACAACTGAACAAACTCGAATGTTTTTTATAACAACTACAACATAGTTATATACAGTGGGTTCATCCATCATACAGGAGCAATCTTCATTCTGCAACAAAATCTACATCTGTAATAATTTATATTATTTGAGCTGATTCGCCCCTTGAAATAAAAGTTGGGAAAGTGATATCTTCATTTTTAATACATTATCATAACATCTCCATTGCAAGATAGTTTTGTTGATTTCTCATATGAAAATTAAGATTGATATGCGTTGAAAACTCAAATAACAACACCTACAACATAACCTAACCTAACCTAACCTACAGGCGAAAAAATAGTGTATTTTTAAATAGTTTCCATTGATCTTTCATTTCATTTTATAATTTTTTCATTACCTCTCGTTCAATTTGAAAATAAGACAGCGACACAATTTATTCTTGGTACACTCCTTATTCAAGCTCCCCGTTTACAACCAGTCTTTGCCGCAGGGAAATCATCATGCTTGACAGATACCATCTCAGTAGAAAATATATACGTTTGTGTCTATGTGCGATAAATTCTGTCAGGTGGAAAATCGGGTGGAAGGGAATAATCAGTAACCTTTGAAGTGAACAAGTGTAGTGAAATAAAATGATGGGTGTGTTACTGTAACATCGAATGAACTGTTTTGAATTACGAATCTTCCCATAAATACATTTCTAATTGAAAAATATTTCCATAATTGAAAATTCACGCCGTAGTAATCGAATTTTTGGACATATTAGTTATTGAAAAATAATTATAACAGCGCTTTTGTGGTCAGTTCGTTCATATCGAATCACATTATTGAAATATTAATTGAATTTCACTGCTTTCAAGTTATGGTGATGACAACTGTGAAACGCTGTGAATACAGGGTGTTTGAACGAAAACGAAACATTCTTTATCCGAAATTGCGTAAACATCAGAAGAAAATGCAAAAATCAATCCGTATTGAATGATGTGAGAAAATTAAGCGAAATATGATTTTGAAAACCGCGAAATTTCAAATTTCTCCTGATAGCTAGGGGTGAAATTGAAAATATGGAATTGCTGAAGGAGGTTACTGACTGCTCAGTTGTTGAAACTGATTAAAATGCATGATGGATTTTGTTTCAGTCAATCTTGTACAATGCGAAGCATTTCTAGAGCGATTAATTGACATTCGTCCAGAATCCTTCAGCGCAAATTTTCTGAATGTAATAGTGAGTTTGTTAAAACTCAAATATCATAAGTATGTCCAAAACTGCGCAGTAAGATTACCAATAATGAGAATTTCTGTGACATTTCATGAATCGAAGAACTATGTTTTGAGGGTTATCAATCCAAATTCCTCATAATTGAATTGAGAAGGAAAATAAAGAGATCGAAAATTAGTGACATGATCATGAAAATCAGTGACAATGAATTGTCACTAAATCAGGTGAGGCATCTAGGAGTTTATAATCTATCCTTGATATATAGTGCAATGGAAGTATTATATTCGCATAGAGACATTTTTATCCTGAGAACCAATACTTACTATTGAAAGTATTCTAAACGAAAATGGGCAGCAACAAATCAAAAACATTGAAAAATGTTGTGTATTGTTTTCATTCATAATTATTGACTTCTCATGCACTCACAGGAGCCATGTGACGGTTACTAATTGACAGGTGGACTCATTCATTGATAATTCAGTTTCATTTCACAAAATTCTTATCAGCTATCTAACAAATTATCTCATTGAGCTGAAGTTCATAATGTGAACATTAGTCGTAAAATCAGCTATGTTGTACAAGTACCTCACCGAAAGATTAAAAGGTTCATTTTCAAATGATAAAAAAAAATAAAATTCGAATCGAAATTGGTTGCCAGTACCCAATCACCTCCCATGTCATGTTGATTATTGTAGCTCACATCAGATATATTTGTAGTGTTCATCCTTTCTGGTTTGTGGATAAAAGGGTGTATCCGCTATATTGCTCCCACTATCAATACATAATTCAAAAAATTCTGTTTGCTGTTTCGTACGTTACAAGAGTGAATATGGCTCTATTCATTATTGTATCCTTTGGGGCAAACTTATATGTATGTTTCAATGTAACATGTAATGTTTCTGTCCAAAACTTCATTTATTTTATCATTTTCAGGACACTCATTGTTTTCCATAGATATCAATTTTCATCATGAATAGAATCCTACATATTATGTCTCAATTGAATTTCAAGTGTTTCAAATCGATAGTTCACTTGACATTAAAGAAGGTAGTCTATACCGAAAAAAGAGAGAGACCCTGCGAAAAGCAACCCTTGGTGGTAGGAATTGGGGGTAGAACCTGTAGGACCGTTTTTGGCGTATCATTTTAAGGAAAGTGATCTTGAATCAAGCGATCCAAAATAGATTTAGTAGTAGCCCGTTTCAAAGCAAAAAGGGCCACTTAGTGAAAAGGTTAACCAATACCAATAGGTATTATGTGCCACAATCTCTACTCTTAATTAGAAGTCCATACAAATCTAGTGCTATAATGTCATCTTTGGAAGAAGGCACTATAGGCTGTTGATGCGGCTTAGGTTTCTCCGCACTTTCTGCGCGTTGACAAGTATCAAAAGACTGGTGAATTTTCTTCACCCTTCTGTGCAAATTGTTGATTCACAGTTCCCTTGGCAAAGCGCACCAGGTCTTATGAATCCCAAAGTGCCCTATGGCTTCATGATATGTTATAACATAACAGTTCCATGTTTATACAATACTCCATTCTGTTCAAAAAAATGATTTGCAAAGCAATATTGCGAGCAAGGTCCTTTTTTATACCGCTCACTTTTGAATCCGCATCTCTCAACTTCTTCATTTTTTTAGGGAATACAAGAATCTAAAAGCAGCAGCAATCACGTTGATACTTCATGGTGTCAGAACAGAACTACTGTAATGCCAAGGCCCGACGCGTTATTTTCGGGTTGAGTAACCCACAGGTATTCTTCAAATGACTCCCTTTTAAGTGAATGACGATAATCCCAAGCCACTACTTGCCTCCTTCCCTTCATGATCTGAAAAAGTTGGGCCCCCAGACCCTAGTCACTGCTGGTAGTTTGAACGTGCCAGAGCGCATAGGGTCTTGGTGAGAATGTATCCTGAAGAAGTGATTTTCTTCCTGAAAAAATGACACTTTTTCAGTTTAACAGTGAAATCTGCTATTCGGAGCCATTCGAATACCCTACTCAGATACCCCCTACAGTATTTGTCAGGATCAGAAACTAATTCAGATACATGAACCAAAAGGAACTGAATTGGTGATTGAAAATATTTTGCATAGAGCGTTCAAAATAACTGATTGCTGTAGAAAGACCAAACATAACACAACAAACACGATAAAATATTGTACCCACAATAAAACCCGGAAACTTTTTGTGTTCTTCCCTTATTTTAATCTGATAATACCCGTAAGCTGAATTGATGGAACTCATTATTTCACGCCCTTGAATTCATCTGAGGATTTCCTCTATACATTTTGAACAATCTCTTTCCGGAACTGAAGTGTTGAGATGTCTAGCATAGAGGCAGATTCTGACAGTTCCATCCTTTTTCATAGTTGTCATGAAAGGAGATACAAATGGAGCTTTCACCCCAAGAGTCCAACTGACCTAAAGCTTGATTAATAGTCTCCCGTGGGGCATAGGAAGAGGACAAGGCTTGAAAAAAAATTTGCTCTCATCTCTCTAGTGAATTTCGTGAAAGTATTCCTCTGTCTTAGAGGGAATTTCTGAGGAAATATCAGTGAATTTTTCCATCAACCTAGAGAAATCTTTTTCTTCAGGTATGTGCCGGAAAATTTTCGCCCCAAATATATCAGTTTTTTCTACATCAAAAATCGTATTGTTTTTTATAGAACCGGTTTTCAAGACAACTTTATGATGTCAGAAAACTTCAGGTATACTAACTTCAACATTATTGATTTTTCGAAGAAAAATTTCATTTTACAGGTCTAATTTAGCATAAAATTTTTTCAAGAAGTCAATTACCAAAATGAATTCATGAATTGAGTCAGCAATCAACAGGAACTCTTGAGTAAAGATATAAGATTTTGCAGAAAAATCAAGGTGAGCTTGCAAAATAGATTTACTATTTGTAGCCTAGAAAGCTCCACATATTTTCACTCCAGTGCATTAAAAAAATTTATTTTTTTGTGAAAAATTTCTAATTGATTCCATATCACATAATGTCGAGATACAAAAGACAAAAATTTCGAAGGATATGACAGGGACCCTGACATCCAGTGGATTATATCGCATGTCACAGTCATCACACAACAGCTCCTGTTGGGAACTGTCTGGTACTGTCTGTCTGTCTGTTTTCCCGTTAATCAGCTGTCGCCCCCATACGAACGATAACTCTCAGAAGTTGAGAACCTTGTGCGAGCTAAGGACTAACGAGGTCTTACCTTTTAACGTGTCATTCCTAGCACGGTTGCAGAATCATCCCAGCTTCAACCAGATAAATTCTCTCAAGAAAAATGTCTGGTCGAGACAGAAATCGAACCCACGGTCTTCCGATCGTGAGTCGGGCGCACTACCACCGCGGCCAATTCCACAATACTACTTTCACTACTTCGGCTCTATATAAAATTGCTCCTATCTGTGGGCCTATTTCAGGTAGAAGGATTAGGAGTTTTCCGATTCAATTGAAAAGACATCTTCATCAATGCTTGCACTGTTTCTAACATCTGTTTCGGGAAACGAAATTATGTTTATTTCCAGGAAAATATCTACTAGCACGACTTTCACGATTGAAATAATGATCCGCTTGACAAACTTTGTACACTGGATAAAATTGCTGAAATATTGAGAGGAAAATGAATCGCTACCAGTGCTATAATTTTCTGATCAGAAAAAGGTGGATCTAAGTAACGCGAGAGTGCCACGCCTATAATAAAATGATCTCGGTGTGTACCATCATCTCCAAAAAATCTTGAACTTTCTAGTATTCGCTTCAAACTAAGTTGCTTTCGTAACCTCCAAAATCGAAGGAAAACCTTTGGGAAAACCTTTTCTCAAGTTTTCGCAGAATCTTTGTTCTTTGGTTATTGATTCAATCCAAATTTACAACTGAAAAAGAAGTAATTAGATTTCATGAATAATTTTCGACCAGATAAATCTATATCTACTCAATATTTTCTTTACTATGAGTTTATAGTGGAAGCCTTCATGTATAAAAGACAAAAAAAATGTGTGGTGAAAACTTAGACGAGATGGGTATTGTTGACTGTATCTGGTAAGATGGTATGTTTTGCAATAAGATATTTTTACGGTACTTGTGAAAAATGAACTGCATTTTCGTGATACGCTGTGAGGCATACCTTGTTACAGGCACTCTCGGATGCAAACTGAATTTCATTTTTACTTGGTTCTATCCCCAAAAATTTTTTTTTGAGCAAGGGTAATTACCAGTAAATATTGTCAAGTCACGTATTTCCCGAACAATTTGGAGAAAGGTGCTTAGATCGAAATTCGGCAAACAGAGAAATTATTAAGGATTGTAGATAATAGTTGCCATACATTCAAAAAGATAGGAATGCAGAGAAATGTCACGTTAACTTTATGAATCTCGGTACTTGAACTCAAATAATATAGTCATGAATAAATAAAATAGACGGTCTTGAGAAAGTTAACAACAGAAGTAAAGGCCAAATTTTCCCATCGTAAACAAATACCAATTAGGTACGTGAAAGTTTCCAATTTCAAACAAAGAGAAATGAATACATAGAAATTTCGGCCACATAAACACTATTACACTCCGGACACTCAAGCTGGAGTTTATGAGCTGGACTTTTTGAGCTCAAGTGTCCGGAGAATAATAGTGTTCATGTGGGACAATGCAGCCGAAATTTCCAAAAACGATAAATATGCTGAACATGAAAGGTCCTTTAGACTAGGAAAACATGATTCAACGTTTTCAAACCATTTCTTAGCATGCAACCACAAGTTTCCGAATCTTGATACGGAAATTTTGCACTATTCAAGGAAGAATTACAAACTCAATTATTTAGAATCCTTGGAAAGTAACAAGCATAAACATTGCGGGTGCAACCTGTTGAATGATCAAATCGATTTAGTTTACTAATCGGTTTTTGAATTGGCACATCCGCATTGTAAACTGTAAATTCAGGTACTCAATCAAGCCAGATACCTCTATTAGAAATCGCGATAACGTTAGTTACAAATCAATGTGGTGGAAAACATAAAAAGTCTCATTTCTCTTCTGCTCAAGTACTACTTTTAATTTTCATAAATTATATTTTTTAAAATAGTAACACTTTCACAATGATTTTTCATTTTCGACAATATCTTTTCAGTTGTGTATCTTTTAGAATAGTAACAATTTATCAATGAGATTTCATCTTCGACAATAAAGTACTTTTTGATTGATTGATTGATTGCTCAATATAAATATCCATAATGACTGATTCAATATTATATTCAATCTTACATTCAATATAACCAATATGAATAATTTGATCTCCGTTTCATGAGTTGAAGTTTTTTTCTTAAATCATCATAACAAAGTTATTCGGAAATAACTGTTGAACTAGAACCAGGAACTAAACTGAATGATAAAGATATATCGTCTATCATTAAATCAACTTGGATCGACTTGATTTCACATTCTAAATTATGAAGTGGAAAATCAGAAAAAGCATCTGGTTCAGAATAATTTCGTGTGAGAACATTCGCAAAGTTTGTTTTGTTCCGTTTTATGTGACATATTGGAGCTAAATACCATTTTTCATGACATTGGTGACAAAAATGAAACACTTATCTGCTCGGTGATTTCTCCTTCCAAAACCGGATTCAAATATAGAACAAACATTTTTCAATCACATTCAAATTTTCGGATGCATCCATGAAAAATTGTTTGTAATTCCTTGCTGACAAAGATTGAGAAATCACGTCCCAAGAGAGCTGAACCAGCCGCATCCTTCATATGAGAATATTCATTATCATTTATTTCAATACGTAGCATATATATTTCAACTTTCAGACTACCTTTTCACCCCAAAATTGTGAATTCACCAAATTTTCAAATACTTTTTATAATTTGTTCAACTTATATTATTCAAAATAGTAACACTTCGACAATGAGATTGGAAAAAAACCCGCTGCGTGTCCTTCTCTCTGGTTCTCGCTTACGTTGCGCACTTGTCTTGAAGTTGATGGTTGTATCCCCGCTGCTATTTGCCTTTGACTTTTTCTTACTTTTCTGAGTTTGATCTGCGCGTAATGAATATCTGATTATTTCCTTATCACAGGTTTCTCTGTGTCGTTGAATTCTGCATTCCTTTTCCTATACACGTGACCATGCAACCATTACTAGCAAAGATACGGCTCAGTGCCCTTCTTATATTCTAGCTGTCGGTATAAATACCTACTCCAAATCTCATTATGCTCAAAGTCTCCTTCGCGCCCAAATATCAACAGTCGTTTCAAGTCTTACTATTAATTTTCCCCACATTTCAGAATTATTATTGTTATTATTATCATCAACAATATTATTCAACCCTCATCTCCATGTTCAATTTCATCTAATTCAACCACCCAAATGATTTTTACTCACTTCATCCTAATGGCCAAGCACCTTTCCCGCCGACCAGTTCAATTGACCTTGAAATGGTTCAAATTTTGCAAACTGAAGCATCATAAGAAGAAACATGGAATTTTATCCCAGAACCAGCATAGCCTATATACTATCAATACATGAAAAAATTCCCTTTTCTGAATTGAATTTTTGAAGAAGATTTATCTTTAGGTTCAATTCCGGATTGTATTAAAAATTTGCTAGCTTTTTTCCCAATTTTCTTGAATAAGTGAAACTGACATCAATTTTTCGGTTGTTTAACACGGTAGAAATCTATATAATGAAATCTTGGAATGGAAGAATTATTACTATTATCAGAGTAACGGCCTGGCTTATTGCAAGCTACAGGTGGAGTTTAAAAAAAACATCTTCGAACAATGGTCAAATTCTAATGCAAATAAAAAAAATCAAAATGGCCGAAAACAAACTGGACTCATGATGCAAATCCAGGACAAGGGCTAATAAATTGTTGATAAATGCGTAATAAAAAGTGATAACAAAAAGGCACCGAATCCAGGAAAACAAATTGAAATTATACACCAACCCAAAAATGAAATCGAAAGTGATTGCGAAATAAATAAGAGCCTTTTATTATTTTGAGGTTGGTACCAACACTTAAGTGAAGTATATATCTATAATGAAATTATAACTAGTTTTACCAGCATCGACCCCAAAAAAGTTATAGGTCCCCAATTTTCCCCAAGTACTTTAGATTTTGATTTGTTCGTTGAGTTTACATATACATAAGAATATGTTTTTTGGAAATGAGCTTGTTGAAATAGATTTTTTTCCCATACTTTTTCAGTTATCACTTCATATATTTTTTGGAAATGTCCTTGCTGAAATATATTTTTTTCCCATACTTATTCGGTGATCATGATCGTGAAGTTAACCCGAAAGTTTGCGGAAAGTTTGCGAAAAAAAATCTGGTTTTCCGTTGACCAGTTGTCGCACCCCTACGAGCGACAATCCTCAGAAGTCGAAATTCGTGCGAGCTAAGGATTAACGAGGTGTTACCTTCAAACGTGTGATTCCTAACACGGGTTGGACGATAGCAAGTGAAAATCGATTGTTGCGACTAGGGCTTGAACCACCGACCAACATGGCAGTCAATTCGAGTGAGTAAATAAAGCACCCACGTCAAACCGTCTGGCTATAGACCGACCAAAACAAACCTGTTATACTCTAATGAATGCCAATACAATTAAAACAACAATTATTATTGTTATTATTGTTTTTGTTGTTACTTCATTATTTTCACCACTATCATTTCCAAAGGATAAGCTAATCAGGCCGATTTCTATAAGTCCGATTCAGTCGGAAGGGCGCGCCAGCGTTATGAATAATTGACCAATCCCCACACAGAAGGGCGAGTGATCAGAGCCTCCGAGAATCATGTTCCTTGAGTAGACGCAGCCTTCTGCATTATGTCCGGCAGACTTCTGCCATCTAGCGGCAAGCCGATATGATCTAGAGATTTAAAAGTAGAAAGGGTATCATTTCACCAAGGAATCCAGAGGTACTACATGACAGCTGAACCAATTAATGCCATTTATGAATAATCTCAATAGAAACATAGGAGTTCACACTCGAAACGGTTATAGAGAAACGGTTTAATTACTTAGACCTGACCATTACACAAAATTAAAATAAATTTGAGTTCAATGCATAAAGAAGACCAAGCTATACAGACATCCCAAGTGATTTTTTCCATCTCGACAGTCATGAATCAGCGGCATACAATTCAATATTGCACAGAGCATTCCCGTTACCTTTATCTGCTAATAATCCAGATGGGGAAATCGAAATAATTATACAGATAGGACATAATAATGGTTTCAACGCAGACACAATCCAGAAGTTACTCAGAAAACAAAGCCTCAAATTTACTCATAGATCAATATACCCCCAGATCAAACAACCAGAAATTAAGAAATTTGTAATTCTAACATATTTTGGTGAAAGAACAGCGGGGGTTTTCAGAAAAAATAATGTGGAAGTGGCATTCAAATCACATGTCAGGTTATCTCATTTCCTTTTCAATATCAAAGATGAAGTGGACAAGATGGAGAAATCTGAAGTTTATAAGCTTAAGTATCCGGAGTGTGATAGTGTTTATGTGGGACAATGTGTTCGGAATTTTTCAAATCGTTATGATGAAAATGAAAGGTTCTTTAGACTACGTAAACATTATTCGAAGTTTTCAAATCATTTGCACTGTGCCATCAAGGGTTGGAAACTCAATCATATGGAATCCTTGGAAATTCATGAGCGTAAACTTTGCAGATGTAGTCTGCTAAATGATCAAATATATGTAGTTTACTCACCAGTTTTCAAATAAGCATATCTACATTGGCACAGGCCACACAAATTTCAGGTATTCAATTCAGTTAAGAACCTCTATTATTACCTTGATGAGATATATAATGGGTTACATAATGATTTATGTTCAATTCATTATAATTGTTCGAAACTGTCCGTATGGGACTGAACTGCAGTAACATTAGTTACAAATGAAAGTGTTGAAAAACATATAGAGTTTTATTACTCATTTTTGATTATTGAAATGAATTATGGAACATCAGAAAATGCAATCAAGTCAACATTAAGTAATTGTTTCCAAAAGTATGTGTAATGATCATTCAGATACCAATTGAATTCGTATAATTAGTGAGAACTGAACAATACATTTTTTGAATTTTGAAACTGTTAACGTATTATCATGTTACCTATGGACAACTGAAAACGCACAAAATTATATTATACTGTATTTTCAAAATACAAACATAAAAATTATCAGAATCAGCTACTCTCCATATATGTTTGTATTATTTCATAAGTGATTCCAATTTCACATCAGTTTATTTTTTGGAAAATACTTGTATTGTATTGTATTTGTAGGTTTTCTATTTTTTTACTGCAGATTCGAACGAATTCGAAAGCAAGTTGATTAGAGAAAGATTTTACATCAGGGTGTTATGTCAGTTACTACAGAAAATTATTAGTGGAAGTTGAATGAAATTATTTATTGATTTTCATCAACGATAAAATTATATTACAGGCTATTAATGCAAAATGGAACCACAAGAAAAAAACGGCGCCTTTATCAATATGGTGAAAATACAAGAGGAAGAGATGAGAGATACAAATAATCGAAGGAGGATATGAAACGGAAACCATAAAGTTTTGCCACGGAGAAATCGCAATTATGACGAGTTGAGTAATTAACAGCATTGTCAATTCAAGAAAATTCAAATTCAGAACACATTGAGTGTCATAAAATACAGCTTCAAATATTTTTTGAATTGTATTGATTTGTGCTTGGTTTGTTGACCTGTTGCTATTTCAATTTCATTTTTCAGACTTCCAAGGTTCTGTTCGTGACCTTAAAAGAGTACTCCTTTGTACGAATAGCTTTATACATTTCCACCTCTTTATTGAAAATTATTTGATTTTTTATTGTAAAGAATTGTACGATACTTCGAATTATAAGACCATGAAAAGTGATAATCTGGGACTGATTCTAAAAATATTCAGTTAAATCATACAGATTATTGGATCTATCATCTTTTAGGTTCTACTCTCATGTAAAATCAACAATTCACTCCAATAACCATTTTGACCAAACATCACAATTGTTAACATAGCTTGCGTAAATTCAACTTATCCTTATAAATTTTCTTTCGAAAGTTAAACCCCTTGCTAATTTGAACACGTTGAAGTTTCATCAGTGATTTCCACAGATACACGCATAGAGTACAAACGAAAAATATCCATGCAACATCTCTTCCTACGCAAACTCCCGAATACTCCCGAACTCCTAGCCCGACCAACTGCTCAACATTATATAGAGCGATTTCATGCCGCACAAGCTAGTAAATCGCTCCGGATTTTTATGTGGACGAATCGGTTTTCCTCCGGTGCTTTCTGATTTTCGGGTTCGCCTCTTGTTGTGTATCCGTAAATGAACATTTTTGGTAAACGAATTAAACGTGAAAGTTACTGGTGATTTAGATTGCGATCAAAATAACTTGAGCAGTTCATATCAATCTAGTAAGTGAAAAGTAATTTCAGGTTGCATCTCAAAGATGAAAATATCCGGATTTTCTTTCGTTTGACACAATTATGTCAGAATTATAGAATTTGAATTGAAATACATGATAAATTGAATTTAAATTTTTATCTGTCTAATTTTTTCTGATATAGAAAAATTATTTTGGACAAAGTATTGGTGAACATGGTTTCGTATCAAGTTAAGATATTTATACAAGCATGTCAAAAACAGTGAAACTTTTTTTTTATCATGATATTAGAGAAAACCTCCTATTCTATTCAATGGAAAACAGTTCATTCAGGCAAGTGAATTTCCCAGAATGAACAGATTCATGGATAGTTTTGGAAATATTAAATAACGTTGAAGGGTGTTGCTTCAGATTGGTTTGAACAATTTCTGTAGAACTCCTATCTCTCATTTCCTTCAAAATTTATCTTATCAGTTAATTATACACTTCGAGAATTCTGTAGCCTATTATTCGTCATATTCAGAGCATACTGCTTACGAAAAGTCGAATTCATAAACTATGTTGATGGCAATTACCTTCAAGTTTTGTTATTCTCTCAAACAACTCCACTGGAATAAAAAAAAATTTTAAACTGGAATTTCGTTCCATTGAGAATAACAAATTCACTTCTATCTGAGAGCAACTTATACGTGATTTCATTTACTGAATGAGAAGTAAGGAGCCACGAATAATTTTTTCAAACAAATATTTTTACTGTCGATGTGATTAAAATAATTGAATGAAGTTTTGAAGTAGTAGGTATCATTTATGTGATGACAATGTCATCAGACATATTCAATCTGACTTTGTATCTTCAAACGGTCAATGTTTCCAACACAAAGTTTGGGACACCGTTTAACCGTGAGATTACTTCCAATTGACCATATATTGTTGTTGAGTATCATCTAAGTATCATCTTTTTCGAATTTAATTACAAATGTTTGATGTACATGTTGAGAAAGTATATGTGAATTTTATGTATGTTTTGTTGAAGAATTAAAAAATAGAGAATTATATACTTGTGATGCACTGTTTGGAACCTCTGGCGTGGTAATTAATATTACTGGAGTTTTTTCCCAACATCAAACCGTTATTTTGATACCTCCACACGTGTTTCGATCACCAAGTGATCATCTTCAACAGGAAGTTCAAACTGATTGCTTGGTGATCAAAACACGTGTCGAAGTTTTGAAATAATGGTTTGATGTTGGGAAAAATCTACAGTGATATTCAGAGAGTCATATCATGATTACATGATTAGATGAAATATGAGTAAGTTCGGACTTCCATTGTCTAATATGATATGAATAGATTTGAAATCCATATTTTTTTTAAGTTATTACAGATTCTTTCAGGGATTTCAAATCAATTTATATCATATTAGACATCGGGAATCCGAACTAATGAAATGCATGATTAAGGTTCTTCCATCGCATTGGATATATAACAAGGGATTATTGAGAGACAAAATAACTTATCAAAAAAGTGATTGTAGATTTAGACCAGAAAGATGTGCTTTGAGTAATCATGTAAATGAAGAATGCCATTTTATTGACTTCAATGCCTCAAAAATATTGGCAACTGAACATATAGAATATAAAAGACACTTTTTAGAGATGTCCTTCATGTCACAATCACCTTTATGCTTGAATGATATCAATCATATAATAAAACTTTTGCATTTGGATCGAAGGAATTATGGTCAAAACCATAGTAATAATTTTTCGAATTTTTGACCCATATACAGTACAAAAATTATTCAAATTCAAGAATTACAATTACAAATAATAAAATTTCAGAGTAATCAAAAAAGAGTTAGGACACTTGTCAGTTTCTTCTCTGTTGGATGTTTTATGGATACATTTCAACTTATTGTCGAATAAAAATTGTAATCCATAAACTCCAATTTCGAATACCTATTCTCGTTATTTCGCTACTGCGTTGATTCGAATAAAATACGTTTCTCTCCTGGCTAGCAGCACTTTTTTTTCATCTGACATTCATGATACTATGATCATTCCTCAGAAATCAGTCTGTTTGGAATGAGTTGTTTCTGTCATGTATATCATTGTCTTGTGGTAGTATAGTGTGAAAATACTCCGATAGAGGATGTGTTAGGGGTTACAAGCGAAATTGTTTAATACGATCCAAATCAATAGAATGATGTAAGTTTGATTTAAATTTTTTATGCCAGCTGTATCACGAAAAACAGAAGATGGTTGAAAAACAGGTTGCTCACTATAGAAGGAAAAAAAATATAATGTTGCCAGAAAGTACATCAATGGCAATGCCGAAGTTGAACTCCATTGAAAAGAAAATGGATAGAGATGGAGAATTTGCCCGAAAGTATGAAGAAAGAATTGAGGAGTATATCAAAAAGAAATAATGTCGATTATTGAAACCTGAACAAGTGGAGGTTATTTCCCAAAATAATAAAATGTGGTATATTTCCCATTTTGGTGTACAAAATACGAATAAACCCGGTAAATTTCGATTTGTATTCGATGCTGCTGCGAAAATCATTGCATCTGTCAGTTATTTCCGATTTTCGAATGTTTTCGAAAATAAAAAAATATTGGTAACATCAATCACCCAAGTTGCTTCACTAAGAAAAAAAATTTAAATTTTATCATTTTTGCTAATCGTTTAGCAAATGAAGTTATTAAAGAACACAATATGTGTACAGAGGAAAATTATTCTTGGCCGGATTCAAAGAAAGTTATTCAATGGATTAGAAATGAAAATATTGAAACATCGACTCACTTTCCCCATAGGACTGAAGAAATGAGAGAAAATTCCAAAATGAGTCAATGGTGTTGGATTTCAACCACGATAAATATTGCTGATGAGGCTACAAGACATACGAAGAATTTTGTCCAAACGAAGAATGCAGATAAACACCACGGAATAACGCTTATAATTTCCGAAAAAATTATAGATTATTTATCGAAAGAAAAAACTTTCTCAAATGGACCTGGCTGATAAGATTTACAGTACCTATATGTAATGCGTTAGTATGTATGTTGTATCGTAGCTTTGCTCGAAGACTTTTTAAAAAACACTTTTTATTTGTTACTTGTTACTTTTTTATTGGTTCATTATTTGTTTCTTTGTTTGTTTTCTTAACCTATACTGGTTAGGTTCACCAGGAAACTAGTCGATATTATGATAGCAAGTGATCGTACTAGAACCGTGTTGAATCGTGTAACGTTAGTCAGGGACCGCACTAGTAATGAGGGCGAGTCCCGAAGAATTGAATTTATATGTTTCCAAGTGATGATTTAGCATCTGTGAAACACAGGAAATGAATCTGCGCTTTTAATTAAGACACACTAGTTTCAGGGTGATCCTTATACATAATGCGCAATAGGGTTATAAAAGACCCATTATATTGGAATATATAACAACTCCCTTCTGCAGAAAAAAGTTAATGCGAAGTTGCAATGACTTTTAGAAAATTCTACAATGGTTTTCCAAAATTACTTGATTTGTTCAATGCACCTTCGTTAAATAAAATAATATAATTAAACATCAAAAGCAATATGGTTATGATAAATGGTTACATGTAGGTATATACGAATATAAATGTTTTCACAATTATGGTGAAAAGTCTCTTAATGGGGTGTCTTGATCATCCTCATCGGAGTATTCTCTGATGTTGAGTCGTCTTCTGGGTAACATACGTAAAATTCTTCGTGAAGACTTGTTTCTGTTTCGGTCTGGGGGTGGAGAAGGTGGAGAGTCTCCAGGTTGTATGACCAATATTGCTCGTCTTTTACATTGGTAACAGCACAACACAATTATAATTATTACAACAATGGTAATGGTAAAGTAAGTGAACCAGGAAACATGTTTATTCACAAAGGGTTCATTAATAAGATCGTCAAGTACTTTAGAATTTTGGTCAAGCTTGTGTTTTGCAATTTCCAAATCGTCTATGTTCAAGTTACTTAGCTTTAAAGGTTTTAAATCAGGCAACTTCAACTTAGCTGGTAAATCTGCACAACATTCATAAGGAATGCTAATCGAATATGGATCTGCTTCGACATAGGTAGAATCTTTAGTATATTTTGATATAGCTTGGACTTTAGTTATGCCTATAAATGCATTGCATGAAGTTTTCAGCTCAAAAATACAGTTTCGATAGATTACTTCTGTAACTGTGTTTTTATTTTCACAATTGATTGTAATGTGCAATGGTTCTGTGTTAGAATTATATCTAACAAATATAGTTTTATGATGTATCATTTTGCGTTGGTCGCGCCATCTAATGAAAAGCTGGCAACGCCACACATTGTAACAAGTAGTTGAAGTAGTGTATAAATAAAATGTCATAGTCGTGTTAGTGTGTTCCTGTTATTTTCCATTTTCTACCGTTATTACAACA
>WOGO01002076.1:0-16554 GCA_015342085.1 Leptinotarsa defecta | reverse complement strand
GACATAAGTGATAACTACCCGTGAAAACTATCCATGGGTAGTTATCAGTGTAATGATGGTTTCATTGGTTATTTCGACACACATGACTAGAAATAGAAAAATTTGATAGGATAATTTTTTTGGCAAAAAATTTTCAGTGTAATGATGGTTTCATTGGTTATTTCGACACACGTGACTAGAAATAGACAAATTTGATAGGATAATTTTTTTGGCAAAAAATTTTCATTTGAAAAAACCTCCTTCTAATGATGCAAACAATAAACGGTATATGCCATCTACTAATCTCAATGTGGAACCTTCAATTTTGTGCTTTGATGAACCTACAAAACTGATGCAACATTTAATCACTTCTACAGGCGAACCAAGAACGTTCTAAAAAAGTGTGATTAGTGGAAAAACACAGATAAATGATGTTTCACCAACCAGTCGCCAAAATGCATTTCAATGCCACTGCGGCTGACATAAACACCCCACTGCGGAAACAAAATTTATAAGGCAATAATCGGTTCCAGTAAAATAGGGTACCTCAAAAATACAACGCCAAATATATTTTTATAAGCTTTCTCATTCAAAGTTTTGTTCACTTCTGAATATCTCGAGCGAGTTTATAACCCGATAATTCGGCAAAAAAGAGGAGCTGTGATTTGATTCAAATACAAAACCAATAATAGAGGCCAACCTCTATTATTGGTTTCTTTTCAAAAATTTTAGAACTTGATCCAAGAAGATACTGATGAAATATTAAAAAAAAATGATAATCACAGATGTGTAGTTAAATCCATTCAATAAATAATACTTTCTATATTATCTCTTTCCCAAAGCAAATGGCTGGAATAATACAGTTTGAAAAAGACTATAAATTGGATGAAAAAACGTGAGTCTTCTACTTCCAACTGTGTTAATGATGCGGCCATACAAACACCAAATGAATAATGAACTTACTTATCTATACAAATTTTCTCAACCTGGGGTACAAGAACTTGCAACAAGCGCATTATTGTCTGTAGAGGTAATTTACTTTTCCATGAATGTACCCACTCGCCAGTTGGTACCCATTGCCCATTCTGACTAACATTTGGTCCTGTGACCCTAAGACTATTTCTCTAGAAAAAAATTTCAAGTAAGTTTTTTGAAGAATGTACATTCAAGTCAAACTTACAGTGTTTACTGTCCTTGTGAAAGATGATTCCGATATAGTGGGACTTCTGGTTGGCTTAGCTTGCACAATTTCTTGACTTGATGTCTGACAAAAAAGTTTTTTAGTAAAGAATATATTCCAATGATAAGATAATAACAATGAATATTTTAAAAATAAATTAAAAATATGAACAGCTGAAAAATAGATTTTGAATAATGTGTTCTTGTATAAGCGGTTATGAAAAACCCATAATATTACATTGAAAATGTTTTAAAACCGTTTTTTTTTTTAATTTAATGATCCACAAAAAAAGATATTTCACACTCAAAGTACTTCAATTTTTTAGTGGACAATTTCTATTTTATTTAAATAGTGATACATTTAGTGGCTTTTTTTATTCATATCCAAACAGACCGAATTACATTATAAATGTAATTCGGTCTGTTTGGATAAATGTAATTCGGTCATTACATGAATAAATTTGATCTAAGTCAAGGCTTAATGATAACAATACACATAATGCAGTTATAGCACACATAATGTCATTATACACTCATACCTAAAAAATAATCTAAGGAAATGCACCTAAATTTACTTTGTGTCCAATCCAAGTTTTTGGCTAGTGAAAACATGGTCGCAAGAGGGGCCCTAGTAATGGTCATCAATCGAGGTACATTTAACAAAGCTAGTGTTCGAGGTCTACGAGAAGGTACATTTAATTTGATGAAAGCTAACAGTTCAGGGGAATTTATTATATTTTTGATAATTTCGTAAAGGAAAACCAACATGCAAAGGATTAGCCTATTTTCTAAAGATAAAATTTATAATTCATTTCCTAAATTAGTTGTTCATACTGTACTATAACCTGCTCTAGTGTGATATTTTTTTAAATATATATCTCGGAAATTTGTTTTGTATTTTTTAATTTTTTTCAAGATCTATCCGACTTTTTCCTGGCCATATTATTGAAGCTAGTTCTAATTTAGGTTTAACAAGTGTATAGTAAAGATACTTGATTGGATTTATATTTTAAGTCATTAGTTTGTCTTATTAAGTATCCCAACATACGATTTGAAGAACTAATTATTCCTTGAATATGGTTTTCAAAAGGCAAAAACATTATATGTAACCCATACATCTTTGATCCCTTGGCACCTCTCAGGAGTTTCTATTCTTCATTCAAAGTCAATAGGGTTTTTCATGCGTGATATAGTCATTGCAGTACATTTTTTAAAATCGAAGAACAACGCAGTCTCTAAATTATTGACAAACGTAATGAAAAGGAGCAGCCTCAGTTTGTGGCCCTGAGGTATCCCCGGGTTGGCACCATTTTTAAAAAATAATTATCATTGTGGTTAACAATGAAAGACATATGTTTTAAATATTTTTTTTTATATTTTGAAAAAATTATCATCCTATATATATTGGTACCTTTCAATGCCGCTTCTGCCCACACACAAATCTTACTACAACGCTTCTGGGATTTGAATATTTTCGTCTAATTTTCCGATTCTAAACAAACTGTCTATCTCCCATTGTGAACACTTGATTTTTAGTATGTTATTTAAAATGGTCAGAATATTTGTATCTTCTTTCGCCTCCACCAATCTTACATTGTATATCTTAGCACTAGTTTCCAAATTATTGATTTTATTTAGGAGTGAAATAACTTCTGTGTTGTTCTCTGTTGTTAGTTTTTCCAGTTTTGTAAGCGTGATAACAACATCGCTAATTTTACCTTCAACTTTCTCAATATTCTTTGTAATTTCATCGAGTTGATCTTTCACTTTTATTGTCCATTTCGATGCAAGCTGGAGTATTACTGTCATCATTACTTGATCAGGTGAATTGGCAAACTTGTATATGGTTCAGTAGGGATTTTCCTTCTTATATCAAATTCACCTCTTAAGAATACTTTGGCAATGTCGTTTAAACTCAGGATTGTCACTTCTCATTACTTCGCAAACATTCACGGTTTGCACAGATTTTTTTCAACATAATACCTCTATAAACCAGTAAATATCTCGGAGCTCGTTCGTGATGTGTTTACGCTTGCATATGCACATGTACAGCATAGATTTACCAAACAGAAAAGCCTCAATATACTTAATTAGAACCTCGCTAAAGCCTTCAACTGTGTTAACTACAAAATTCTTCTGACAAATGTGGAGAGGTATTAAATTAGAATAATCTCACTTAGATACATCATTTGCAACACTCACAGCAAGTTATAATAAGGAATGTTACCTCTAGCAAGAAAACTGGCACTGAAAAATTTACAAGCATCGAAACTAGGCCTTTCACTCTTCATGGAAAATATAAATGTTATGTTTGAAAATGTTCCAGTATCTTCATCACGGCTAACACAGAAAAAAATTTGTTGAAATTTGATTTGATTATTCAATTCAGTTGCCTTCGAAGGCGATATACCAATTATAGTGGTAATACAATTTTTTCGATACCATTTCCATAGTATGATTTCTCTTTGACCTCAAAATAGACCTCGGTTTCGACGATTACCTCTCTATCGGCACTAAATTTTTTTCCAGCGAGCATTCTCTTGAGGTCCGAGAACACGAAAAAGTCTCTAGGGAGCCAGATCTGGAGAATATGGTGGATACGAAAGCAGTTCGAAACCCAATTCATACAACTTTGCCACTGATTCAATTGATTTTTTACGCGGTGCATTGCCTTGAAACAGCACTTTCTTTTTCTACAAATGGGGCCGATTTTTCCGCGATTTCGTCCTTCAAACGCTATGTAATAGTCGCTTTTGATGATTTTTCCTTTTCCTGTAAACTGTGAAATTTGTACACGTGTCTTCTTGAGGTTAGGGTTAACTATAAATCATATGGATCAAGTACTAGTAGCGCCATCTATGTGTTATCCTACGAACGAAATGACATGAGAGATAATATGAGGTGTTCGAAATTGGAGATATGTTCAATAAGGCAACTACGCAAGATTCATATAAAATAGGACAAACAATCGCAACTTGTCTATTCAGTTCGACACTTTTTTTGTAGGCAAACAGGTCTCTTTCACGTGGAATAAGAGTATATACATGCTCAAAATATATTTAAAGTCATTTCTGTTAGATAAAAATTGTTACACAATAAGTGAATTCTGTGCATGTACTCAGAACAAGAAATATTATTAAACAATCTGCTGCCAAATTTTTTCAATAACCCAATTACAACTCAATACCATATTTCAGTGATACTTTGTAATTATCGCACTTCTTGTACGTTGTCATTTCTGTCAGAGGCAGATCGTTCTCTAGATATGTGCGTACCGGTATTTAAATACTTTTTTTCAAATATGAACAACTTGCTAGTTATATTTGTAATTCATTTTGAAAATATTTTTCAACAAAGAATATGAATGTCCGTTTCTGAAGTTGACTGTATGAATAAATATCAACAATTATTTCCTTTCAGACAAACATACCCACCTGCTCTTCATTGTCATTTCCAATAGTAACTGTCGTTTTCGAAGGAGTATTCAAAGCTACTGCAGCCATACCATTTGTTATTGACAAAGTTTCTACTTGTTGTGCTGCAGGATGTGCCGATTCGCGTTCAGTAATTTGGCCAATTTGTGGTGTATCTGGCAAAGTTGCCTTCAAAGTTCCTGGTTCTGCAGGCAAAGCTGGATGTGAACCTTCCATCGCTAATTCTGCTACATTATCATTACTGGTAGAACTAGACAGTCGAGTCTTAGCTTTTCTGTTCATCGATTTTACAATGGCACCATAATCACTAGGCAAATTTGCTAAACTGTGAAATACTTGTCTCTTCCTGATGATAGTATACACAAGATTTGAATTACCATCAAATTGATACTGGATGATGTTATTGAAAATTTCTAATAGAAAAAACACCAAATGATGGTTTAAAGATGCAGAGAAGAGGAACCAGGGTGTGCTAAAAGCCTCTAAAAGGTGGAGAAGTTTTGTACTAGCAACCATCGAAAGCGTTTTCAAATAGGGAGAAACTGGAATATATAAAAAAAAGATAAGTTTATAAAAATTATTCAGACCAAATATTTTCATTACCATTGACTAGAATTGTGAGTAAGCAATCAAAGAGTGGTTGCAAGCGTTGGTGACCTGTGGTAATAATTTTGTGAAAAACTATTATAAGAAGATCTGCGTGAGTTCCTGTGAATACAGGAATATCCATCGGAATTGTAGCTGTATAGGGTTTGTTGAGCCGTACACCAAAATTTCTTTCACCAGAAAGCAGAAGCAAGATAAAGACTCCTATATGCATTAGACCAACACGAGCTAAAAAATGAAATATTAATCATTGAACTTTCCATACCAAATAACTTACATTGATCAGCTCTAGAATCATTCAAATGGTACAGAATGGGTACAAGTACTTCCAAAACGTCACTACTTTTCAAAACATAGTATAAAAATTTCTGAAATATCAATTTGCTATTAGTCAATAAGTAATTTTTAAACCGCAATTCAAGACATACCTTATTATAATCACACATTTTCCAGAAAAAAACTAAAAGCTCTTGATGAAAATGAACTTTTTTGGTAGAATTGGGTAAATAAGTCTGAACTAATGGATTATTCAATAATCTAGTTACTCCAGTCAATATGAAGTTGAAATCTTCATCCCTATGAATTCGAGACAGGTAATTTATAAAGAGATTGTCAGGAACAGAAACCTTAAAAAAACAATCAACTATTGATTCAAATCTGTAAAAAGTTCAAAACCACACAAAAAGTCTATACATAGAACATGAATCCATTATAACAAAATAACTTTAATGAAATGAATAAAAACATGTCTGTCTAATTAGTACTTGTTTTTATTTATACGACCATTTTTGGTTTTAACCTCATTATCAAGTGTAAAACTACACTACTACAAGTGTAGTTTTACACTTGGGTTAAACCCGAAACCGGTCGTATAAATAAAATCAACTAGTGTTAATTAGACAAAAGTGTTTTTATTCATTTCATTAAAGTGATCATGAATTACCACAAAATAAACAAGTCATCAATCACACATATAACAAAATAAATTAAGAAAAAATAAGAACGAATATAATATCTGTCTCAAACATACATCAATTTGACTGCCTAACAAATCTGATAAAGAGAAAACTATACATTTTTCATATGATGAAAGAATTGGAATTTTTCATTTAAGTTACAGCTGCCGGACTGAGTCATGATTGGTGAGAAGCCCCTCCCTCAAGAAGTGCAGTAGATGTGTAGAAATCTTTTTATCAGTCTGTTAGATTATTCGAGCCGCAAATAACCAAATTCATTACCGTATTCAGTTCAGTTTAAAAGTAAATTGCATAAACATATTTTAAATAGTCAAACTCGTGAAGATATGACACGAGTTCTCTAACCATATGATTTATGTCATTCAAATTGTAGAAATATTTTTGATCTGAAGTATCTCAGACAAAAAAATAAATTTCTCGAATTTCAGTCATCCCCTAAAAAGGCAGTTTCTTGACGTGCATTTCGCTAACCAAATTATCATCATCAGGACATGACTAACATAATAGTCTTCTGATTGTGATAACTCGGTTAGCAAAACGCATGTGGAGAGACAGCATTTCTATTCTGGTGAGGGAGAAATGTTCTCAATACATTCATTTCACATCAGAAGTTCCAAATTATATTTATCAAGTGTAGAAAATATGTTATTATTGTATTAAATTATCAAATATAAAAACAAAAAAATTATTTCAGGACGCGGTTTTGAATTCAAGTAGTCTTGCACACCAGTATCAAAATTTTGTGACAAAAAACCCAAGGTATATATGATAGAACTGACCGATACTTGATGAAAATCCATAATAACGTATTCAAAAAACATGCTTTAATGGGGTTTTCTTTTGAAAATGTATAAAACGGCGACACGTGTTTCGCTATACAATAGCATCTTTGGGCATCACAATACTGTTTGTACAAATTTTGTGTCAAACTTTTATGAAAATATGAATCATTATAAATATTACTACCTGCCAAATTTCTACATGATATGTTCATTACCTAAACTATTTACATATCTAGAAAAAACTCATAAGACTAGAGAATAATGAATAACAAGTTTCACCTGATCTATCATTCTACCTACTTTTAAGGTCTGTCTTAATTATCAATTTCCTCTTTGCAAACTAAATTCAATGAAGGGAAACAATTCAAACCTATTTGATCATTGAGCAATAATCCCGAATTTTTACATCTATTATTTCTAAACATTCCAGAAAAATAGTTTCAAACCTGTCTCTTCCAAATGCAATTTGTCATAATCGTAATTGAACTCATGCCATCTGTCAAAAGATGATTCGCGAATGTTGAATTGGTCTTTCCATTCAAAAAATTATTTCTATGATCTTTAATTCTTTTGAAAAAAGTCTTCCGGTTTATCCAATATAAATTTTGGACAAGAACCACAAGTCAACTTGTACAAACCCGATGTATTCAATACTGAAGTTTTATCTTTATTGTTTTCAATGAATTTATTCAAATCGTTATTTGTTCTGTTGGCTACGTCCAATTCTTTGCCTTTTGAAAAACAAGCAATATTATTAGTAGGATCACCAAAGTAAGTAAAAGTTATATCATGTTCAGTATCATTCTTTGAAACTGGATATACGTGGTTCAGAATTTGCTTCTGCAATTTTTTTAGAAATAATTGAGTCAATGATATCCACCTCGTAACCATTGTTCACAGCAATATTTTTCATGAAAATCATTTCTCTTACAAATTACTTTCTGAAAGTGGAATATTCAATAGTCTCCAACATACTATTGAAAGCTGCTACTTTATGTTGATATGAATGTATATTACTGGAGTTTTTTTCCCCAAAACCAAACCATTATTTCAACACCTTGACACGTGTTTGATCTTCCTCTTGAAGATGATCCCTTGGTGATCGAAACACGTATTGAGATGTTGAAATAACGGTTTGGTGTTGTAATATTCATTACTACACCAAAGGTTCCAAACAGTGTATCACAAGTTCATGGATGTATACATAAAAAAAACATAGTAGTTTTTCTGAGTGGAAAAACCAATTCAATATTTGCGAATCATCTTTTGACAGACGAATATAACGTATTGCATTAGAAATAGAAAGGTTTAAAACTCGACCTTTTGGAATGTTTAGAAATCAGTAGATGTGAAAATTCGCGATTATTGCTTAATGATAAAATAGATTTGAATTGTTCCCCTCCACTGAAATCAGTTTGCAATGAGGAAATTGATAATTAGGACAGATCCTAAAAGTAGGTAAAATGATAGCTCAGGTGAAAATTGTTATTCATTATTCTCTAGTCTTATGAGTTGTTCTCAGATGGTTTATGTAATGGATTTATCATGTAGAAACTTCACAGGTAGTAATAATCATAATGATTTGAATTACTATAAAATATGACACAGAATTTGTACAAATAGTATCGTGACACCCAAAGATGTTATTGTATAGCAAAACACGCATCACGGTTTTGTAAACCTTTTTTTCAGGATTACCTCACATGCTAGTAGCTCTGAACTCAGCAGGTGATTAGTGCAATAAGGGCTATCACCATAACCAGTGTTTTATATAACAGTACTTTTCAAGTGTTTCATTTAACAAACTCACTGTACAATATATATTTTATAAAATAATTGTTCTGGAAAGGTTTGTTATTATTCAGTGTATCATGCCTGAATCTTCATGGATGTATGAAGTGTTATATTTTATGTTTTGTGGGATTGTCATGTTATTCCATATTTCATCTCAAAACTTTTTTATTACAACACAAAATGTAGGTTTTTGTGAAATGTCCCTCATTTCAAAAGGTTGCCCACTGAAAGGCATTTAGAAAGATGAGTCGAGATTTTATATACGGTATTTTTAACTACTATTGAAAGAGTTTGAAGCATCATGAATAATGAGAAATGAAACTTTTTATGTTTTTTCACCACTTTTACCACAAATGGTGAATAAACATAAGTTTTATTTCTCATTTTTCATGATGCTCTCTTATAATAATAATATTTATTAGTCTCAAGAAACACGCAGTTTTTAGACACGTCAATAAAATTTCTAAAATAGGTTTGAGAGGGTAACATTTGTCAATATAGTTTTAAAAAAATGCTTGTAGATAAATTAGGTTTACAAAAAAAAATACAAGTTAACAAGATAAAATTCCAAACTTATAAGACTTGACAAAAATGTAAAGTCATGAGCTTTTACAAATTATAAACACATAGCTAACGTATTATATATATTCAAAGTTAAACTTTGAGAGTAAAAGTTCGGGAGGTGACCACAAAAGTGTCTCTTTCTTCTTGGATAACTTCAAAAAATTGATCAATTTCATAGAAAGGATGTTTGGTTAATATTTTTTTCAATAAGTTTTTGAATCTTCTAAATGGCAAGTTACGAAGTTCGGCAGATAAGGCATTGTATAGCTTAATTCCTATATTATCTGTTCTTTTCGACCTATTAGCTGTAGGAACAAGGTTTGTTTTATTTCCTGTATCATGTTGGTGTATATCCTTGTGAGCAACTTCATTCAACAAGTTTTGTTGAACAAGAAGCAGATTTTCATAGACAGTAACTGAATATAGGGTCATTATTTTAAGTTTTACAAATATTGGTCAACACTTTTCATCATAATTGGCAGAGATTATGCTTCTTATTGCATATTTTTGAATGTCAATATTCTATTAAGATGTACCTTTGATGCATTATTCCAATTGATTATACCACACCTAAGGACTGAAGGTAAAAGTGAATGATAGGTTGCAAGTGCCGCACTTTGATTTACTATTTTTTTTAATTCTTCTGATAGAAAAAACTGTCTTACTAAGTTTACTACACATGCTATATATATGATCTATCCATTTCAGATTGGAATCTATTTGTACTCCCAAAAATTTGGTAGAATTTTTGTTATCGCGATTTAAGCAAATTGTTTCAAAAGTTAGAGTTTCTGAGTTTCTGATCAAACTTTCTCTAATATGTCAGTATGGATCATATATTTTTTTGCCCATAAAATGTTATACATTCAATTATGCATATTTTGTACAATTTTTTTTGTTTCATTATTCTCTCTTGTTTCCATCTTATTTTCAAACTGTTCAATTTTCACTTGTATATTTGTGCTGTCATGATTTATAACTTTTATAGAATACATTATTCACCCTTTTATTTTATTGACCTGCTACAAATGTAGTGATGTTACTTGATGTAGAGAAATTTGTATAGATAGACATGATACAGTGACTTATATAGAGGGTCCCTGAGGGTAACACCACTCCTTCCTCGAAATGTTGAAGGTAATATTGATACAATAAAACTACGTTACAAAAAAAAATTAAATTATGCCATTTTCTGGGTTATTATAACAAAATGAGTCATTAAGTAGATAATATGAAAAATACAGTTTGATTCATTGTAGTTTACATAAAAAAATTGTTTTGGACTGCCACTGCAACAAGATTTTTTTATATGTCACTGCTATGATACTAAATTGCATGTTAAAGTGACTGACTTCAATACCAGAGAAGTTAATTTATATATTGTATAATAAATGAAGATTAATTGATAAGAGTGTCACTTTTATACCTAAATTTGGAAATCACCATACTGTTCATTTCTATTTTCCAGCAAGACCTTGCTTCAACTATATGTAACTAATCAATCATATTATTATTATTATTCATGGTCTAGAAATTGCAGACATTTCAATTTTTTAGTTGTGCTTCATAAAATTTTTTAAAGGCGATTTCATTCAAAAGTACTTATCGAAAATATCAGTTTATTTTATTCTTTCATTTAGAGTCAAGAGGGCATAGACTCATCGAAGCAAAGATGGTTTTTTGGCGGCAAACTACTAGGTGATAAGCTCCATGTTGAGGAAGCAAAAGTACCTTCTGGTTATGTTGTACAGGTCATAGTGAACTTAGAAAGTTCACCACTACTCAATAGATCATCATAATGAAGCAGATATATATCAGGTGAGTTTATTTGTCTTTTATATCTGTAATAAATATGATCAATCAAACAGTACAGATTGTTTTTTTTCATGGTTATGGTTTTTGTTGGGTATCTGGATTGTTAATAAACAATTTAAGGTGAATCATTTCCACTCAATAAAACATTATATACAGAGTCATATTAAACTTCCATTAGAAGTTTGAGGTGAAGTTATTAAAAATGTTTCAAAAGTTTAAGTATCACAAATCATAGAGATTTTTTAAATTATTCAACAATGTAAGGGGTACCAAGCAGAAGTGTAGCATATCAAATTTAGATTTCTCAAATTGAATGTCATATACTACTTCTCATGTCCCAATTTTACCAAAGAAATGCTTTAAAAAATAGAGGAATGTATGGGTACGTACTGAGTGGCAGAAGTTATGCCAAAAATCATACAAACAAGTTCATCTTTTCAGTCCTTTCCATTTTCAGAAAAAACTGAGTTAAAAATGATTTTGTTGTAAGGATATGTTAATTTTTTTAATTGAAAACAAAATATTTTTTAGGATCGATTAGTTTTTGGGAAAAAACTTATTGGTTTTCTACTTCTCCAGCATTATAAAAAAATATTGGAAACTTCTGAAGAAAGGAAGAAAGTAATTACTTCAGTAAGAACTCTTTGCAAAGATATTCATTTCAGATACACAATGGAAGAAAGCCCAACTAAAACAACTACTTTCAAGGATATAAAGTTGAGATTACATTGAAATCCCTTTTTTTTCAAATAGTACATAACATAATAATGTTGGAGAAATAGAAAGCCAAAAAATGTATTACAGTTATTCTGTTCATTCTCCAGAAATAATTTGAAAAAAAAATATTTTTTCGATTGCTGGATCAAAATCCATATATCTTTTTCGATTTATTTAAATAGAGCACACTATATATTATTTTACAAGTGATTTCTCTTGGCAATTTCTGAAAATACAATATTGTATTTGGGAGTTTGATGAATATATCATAAGAACACACAAAAAATTCAATATTTCCAAAACAAATCTGATAAATCCATGTAACAAATGAATCAGAAATGTTTTGTTAGAAAGACATTATGGTCTATAAGACTGTAACATGGGTAGGTATGTAACAAAATAAAAACAATTGGCGCAATAAAATCATACTTACCATAATTATTGTTTTTCATTCACTCAAGTTGACAACAGTCGTGCAATTTTCACCAAAAAACTGTCACTTGTGCAACGCTTAGGAATTGTAGAATGACGTCAACGGCTATCCAGATTTGTTTAAAACTATCATAACTGGTAACGAATCATGGGTATATAATAATAATAATAGATTTTATTGCCCCAGACTACAAAATGGAACAATGAAATGAAATACAAACTCATATAGTAATACGGCAAAAGGCAGAGTTCGGTCTTGACGTTGGGGTGAGTTACCGAAAATATGCGCTCTTCCACTCATTGTTCAGACATCGAAACCAAAGTCCAATCCTCCCAATGGAAGAGCCCAGGAGAGCTAAGACCAAAAAAACACGAAAAGTTCGATCAAAAGTCAAGATTTCGCCCACTGTTTTTTTGATTACCTTGGTGTTGTGCATCAGGAGTTCTTGCCAAATGATCGTATCGTCGATAAGGAGTATTATCTTGAACTTATGTTTCCCGATAATGCACCTGCTCACTCGTCATTCTTGTTTGTAATTTTTTGTCCAGACACCGTATTCATCAGATTTGGCACCCTGCGACTTTTTCGTGTTCCCAAGATTGAAGAGACCCATGAAATAACAGCGTTTTGCGATGGTTGAGGAGATAAAAACCGAATCATTAGGAGAGCTCAGAGACGTACTAAAAAGTTCATATCTTCCAGGATTGAAAAAAACGCTGGCATTAGTGTATATCTGAGGGGGACTACTTGAAGAGGACAAAATAGAAGTTGATGAGTAAATAAATAATTTTTGAAAAAAATGAACATTCATCTCATTTTTTGAACAGACAACGTAATTGGTTTTGTTAATTACATACATGAAATGTGATGAGTCAGATTTGTATAACAAAAATGATAGACATTTTTAGTTCAGTTGAAAAATTACTATTATGTTATTTAGTGAACCATACTAATGGCTGTAGGTCTAGAGATGGTACAGGTAATAATATGTATCTGTGGAAATAACTCTTACAGGATGTTATATTTGAGAGTCTTAACAATGAATAATTCTTATTTGTCTTACAAATATTTCACGAGAGTGAACTGAATCGTCCCAAAAAATCATTCCATAGTTAGACTTTCTATTGGCATATGATTTCATAAGATATCTTGAGCCACAGATGGAGTTCAATTTGCAATTCAATTCCTGGATATTTGTTTCACAACTTAAAATAATGTTCAGTAACATTCTCCAGAATTTTATTTTGTCTAATTCTGGTACAAAGTGCCCATTCTCAAGTAGAAGCAGAGGTTTGGAATGATGTTAAGCGTGTTTCTGAACTATTCAGCCGCAGGCTGTGTTCATTACACCATTTAATTATTTTATCTGATACATCAGTTAATTGCCTATACATGCTAAGTCTATCTATTGCAGCTCCAATAGCAGATATAATTTTAAACAAATGACTTAACATAACATTTGAAATCAATTTAGAGAAATCATTTGCATAGGTCAGAAATAATATGGGACTAAGAATTGAACTTGCAATACAGTAGTGGTTTCCGAGATCTGTTTACCATTTTCAAAAATACAAAGTGTTTGTTAAATATGATTTTAAGATTAAAAGTAACATCCCTTATCACATAATCAGGGTTGCTCAGTAATATTTCATGGTTCTCCATATGAAAAGCTTATTGAGGTCAAAATATAACGTTGAAACTAACTTCGTGTTATCCATGTTTTGAGTAATGTATATTGCTAGTTCAGTTGACATTCTTTTTCTAAACCCATATTGTCAGGGCGTAATTTTTGGGGACATTATTCTGTTATATATTGATTTCTCTATAACCTTTGATGTGGATGGCAATACTAAAATAGGTCTGAAGTTATCAATCAGAAATTTCGAGCCTTTTTTATATGTTTGCAGATTGGTTTGTTTGCTACTATTAAAATTACATCATATCTAATACTATTCCTACGAAATTTCAATTTATTATTTATGCTAGTGTGTGTTAATAGCTGAATGCTCTTGGAATGGTATTGATTTTCTGTGTTATATTTATAGGTATTTCGTCTCCACGGCGACTCAACAGAGTGATCAAATCCATAGAACGAACAATTTTTGTATAGCTGTTAGCAGACTTTTTTCAAAGGCAAAGGTAGTTAGGATTTGAATAAAGTTTTCATATCAATAGTTTTATATTAAGAACAAAATAACCAGATGCAAGGAAATATTTCAACGAGTTGAATTTTTTTTATATGCATTTGTAATGAGAAGTTAATAGTGAATAACTGATCATAAGTGTTAAGTTTTCTAATTTATTTGAATTTCTCATAGTTATACGACTGGATCAAATCATAAATCTTCAGATTTATTATTTTTAAAATTTTTATTTTGACAATTCATTTATTTTATTTATCAGTATGTATAGTTTTACGTTGTGAAGAATCGAAATATTGATTAAATCATGTTTGAAGCACCAGCACTATCAAAGTTCCCGTTTTTCAAAGCTTTTCATTTAGATCAGTTGTTTTTTAATAACACTCCAAAATTCTAGACACTAGTGTACATTTTGCACATTGTTTTAAAATGTGCAAATATTGATGTTTTGGTACAATTGCATTTATTTATTTGTTTCACACTCTTTTGACTGATTCTGGGTATGATTTCTTTGTTTAATTTGTATATAAGATTCGTTCATTGCAGATTTAATATATGAGTTGTCCCAGCTTATTGTAATATATAATTTAATCTGCAATAAAAGTTCATGTGATTGTGAAAGTGCTTTACCATTTGATTGCTTCTTTAAAAACTGAACTCATTTGATTTTTTGAGAAATAGGTCCCAATTTTAGAGAAGTAATGAATGGGTCTTGGAAGCACCATGGTTCTACCATCATTAATACAGTATTAGTCAGAAATATTCTTGGTCAAGTTTTCAAAGAAAGAGTACACAAGCATTGACATTTATGTGTATGAAACTATGGAATAATGGTTATTCAGTATTTATATTCTGAATTATCATGATCTAGATGACTAATAAGTTGTTTTTGACTTGTACTGATATGAAGTCTTTATTTCAATTCACACGATAAAAATATATGAACATGTACCCTTTTTTAAGCTAAATATTTCCATTAGTATATACAATAAATTGATTGAGACTTTCATAGTCAGGTACCATTATATTTGCCACCTTTTGAAACTGTTGACTGTCGTTTGATTTCTCAATGTTTTGCCTTACAAGTAGTTGTATCTTCAGGAGTGTAGAGGGTATTCATACTCCTTTGAATGCCAACCACTTCGTTTTAGAGAAAAGATGAGAAATCAATCAAATAAATCCCAGAAAGTTAGGAGTTAGGAGAAAGTTCTTATAAAACACAGTCTTATCTTTGATATCTGATTATTTCGTTATTTTATCAATCAATACAATAGAAGCAGAAGGTTTGTTACCCAGAAATTTGAGCTAGGTGTAATTTCAGTAAGCACAGGTGAAGGGTACATATCTTCATTCATCTAACAAAACTCTGTCCGTCCAGAAGAATATCAAATCGGTAATTTAATTTCAGGTTCATAATCTTCTCATTCTAAATTATCAGGTATTAGAAATTGGTCTGGCAGTGTTTTTATTTTTTTTTATTACAACTTCTGGTGTATGGTATTCTGATATTTTATATAGGTATGACGAAATCCTGACTCGTTAAAAGAAAAAGGGTAATGGCTTAATATTTTTGTGCTGTTTTCTATCACTATAAATCCCAATGATATTTGTAATTTCTATTTGTATATTTATGTAAGTTTTTGGAAAAATATAATTTTAGGTTTTCTTGACTGGATAGGATAATAATGGTTTTTAATATTTTCAAATCTTAGAAATTATGTTGTCAAGTCGACTGATATATTCATATAGTTTTTGGATTATCTAGAGCCCTCTGAAAATTCAATTACATTCAGTGTGCAATATTTTTGGTGTACTTACTTGGCCCTCCCCATGCTTAAAACAAAACAAACAGCGTTGAAGTAATTCTTATTCTGTTTAATATTCCAGCTTAACAGGTATTGAGTTTGTAAACCATATCTATCTTGAAACATTACTAGCTGTTTTTTATCATTGGATTTTTTTTAATGAGGAAACCAAAATTTTCCTTCAAAAAATATCAAAAACATAAGAAAAACTAATTTTATTGAAATAAAAAAAGATATTTCACTTCACATTAACTGTCTTCTTGAATTTCGATTTTATATATATATATATATATATATATATATATATATATATATATATATATATATA
>WOGO01002075.1:0-16568 GCA_015342085.1 Leptinotarsa defecta | reverse complement strand
CTGTATCCAGTACCATTCTGTCATGTAGACACTCCAAACTCAAAAGTCCACGGCCTCCCTGTTGTCGGGGGAAGTACAACCGTGAAAGGGACGATTTGGGATGCAAACTCCTATAGGAATACATCATTTTTCGGGTCTTTCCGTCGAGTTGTAGGTTAACTGATCACTCAGATAATTTGGCAACATATTGTGTTTAATTTTAAGTATAAATATTAGCATATTGAGTGTTAACCTTTGTTTAGCAGACATAAGAGACAGTGTTTCCAACATGTATTCCACAGACGTACGTTTATTAAAACTTAATCTTGCCCTCATGGATCTGTTTTGAAGCATATGTAGTCTGTTTAGATTTTCATTGCTCAAAAAATAGAGTAATGTACTGCAGTAGTCAAATTGAGGTGCTATTATTGATTTATAAATTGTTAATTTTGCATATTCACCTGTTTTATTTTTCAATCTATATAAAAGATGAATTTTCGTTGCTGTTTTCTTCTGAATATAACAACAGTGAGCATTAAGGTTTAATTTTTAATCCAATACCACTCCCAGATATTTAAAAGTTGTTACCCTCTCAAGCGCCAGTCGCTTTTTTCACAATAACACTGGTATTTTTCGTTCGTTATTGTTTTAAGCTTATGTAAGAAATATGATTTTAACTTTTCAGTTCGATGTTTTTTAAAAGCGTGTTTTTTAGTTCTTTAAACTATATTTATTAAAGTGAATTCCGTATTTACGCAGCTAACCACTGCGAATTCTGCAGCTGAATTCTCTCCGGCAGTGGATTTTCCATCGGATTATCCCCTTCATACCGATAAAATGATAAAAAGTGTCACTCTTCTGCCTATTAAAAATCTTCATGGTTGAGTTTCATCAATATCTATTTGCATATTATTGATTTCAAACCAATTTTTCAATATGTTTAGAGAAATCGATATTTTGTTGTCAAAATAATTTCCAGTTATGTCGCTTAATTAACTATACATTGTGTCCAAGATAAGAATAAACAGCATGGGGATATCAGAAACGGTGATACGGAGTCGATTGAATAAGAGAAAAGTAGCGCAATTTATGTGTCTCATAATATATCATTTAGAAAGTTTTAATATTCCGAGTAGTTTCGGAGATATCCGGGAAAAACCGAAATCTGAGAATTTCGTTTTTATTTTCTCTTAGCTTTATTTTCAAAGGAAATGTAAAACGAATAGCACTCTGCCATGGTCACTTTTTAGGGACTACACCATAACGTAAGCAGATTTTTTCTGCGACGTTTCGTTTTAAATTTTCTTTGAAAATAAAGCTAGGAATATTAAAAGTTTCTAAATGGCATACTATTAGACACATATCTATTATTGAACCTCGTATCACTTACCGTTTCTGATATCCCCATGCTGTTCATTCTTATCTTGGACACAGTGTATAAGGCAAGTTGTTGATACATAAAATATACATTAGTGGTGTAAGTATGGAGCCTTGTGGAACCCCCATTTCATTTTTCCTTCACATATTCCATTTGTTCTTCTTTTTCATCTCTTTCTATTAAGTATTGAAATCTAAGTATTTGTTATGCAAGAGTTTATCAGTTTCAAGGAAACTCCTCTTATTCCGAAATATTAAAGTTTGTTTAAGAGTGCATTGTGGTCAACTTTACCGAAGGTCTTGGAGAGATCTATACATACTACTACTATAGTTTCATTTTTATTGTTAGCGAGTTCAAGGGTAGTATATAACGCCAGTATAGTGAATGTACCTCTTCTCAAATCATTTTTGGATCTGAAATAGTTTGCCAGTTATTTTTTCTCATTTTTTATAGATGGCTCTGATTATTGTAGCAATCTTCAACTTTCCCTTTCGTCATCATCAGGTTTACTATGTAGTTGAGAGGATGACAGCTCTCCCCAGCTACACATTTTAATGCTTTTATATAGGTATCTTCTCCCACTGATTTTTTGTTTTTTAGTGAGGTAATTACATCGTATAATTCGTATATTTTGGTATGGTTATATTTCGTTTTTTCTGGAAATTATTTGTTTTCAAGTCCATATATTGGACTTATTACACATTTGGACATTCTTCCTTTTTCAAAGGAATCGACCACATTTCGGATATGCAGTTGGTTAGTACCACGTCCACTAGATGGAGTGACTTTTTGTTGTTCGCTCCAACTTAGGAAGAGAAATGAAATACTCTGAAAGAATTCCGATTTTCAACTAAATATAAAAAACTTTTCAGACATACATTTACAGAAAGACACAGGCTTAATCTTATATTATAATTGTGACAGTGACTAGGCCCTAACTAGGCTGATACAACTAAAATATATATGTAGGCTAATAAGCCTATCAATCAAAATTGCCAGCTGCATTTTAAATCGTTTTTGCTTTGTTGTAGAGACAATTTATTATACATTTTTCAACACCCGCATGATGGTTTCACGTGTAGTAGAGATAATATATATTTTTATGTGTTTTCTTTCGAAAAACATTTGTATCAAAATCATCTGAAAACTTCTTCAACATTAAGTCAAGAAAAGAAAGATCACCGCCATCTTGTTCAATCACTATTGTGAACTTTATTGTCATTTCTTGTTCGTTGAGAAGATTTAAAAAAGCATTCAAAACATCATGACTTTCATTACAACTATCAGAAACATTGTTGAAAGTGAAAATGCCCTAGAAGGGTCGATAAAAAGATTGATTTCCTCCTTCAAAAAAATAATTTTTTTCAATATTCCCCTGGCAGACTAATCCGTTCGACAAGCGCTGGAAAATAAAACACATTTCTATGAAATTAGCATAAAATCATAAATAATTGATGCAGAATTCTCTTGGGAAAGTTAGTGCAGGCGTCAAATAAAAAGAGACGAAAAAAGTTGAACGGTATCAGACCGTGAAACCAAATCACTTTTAACGCGCACCTGTTAGATTGATTGCATTAACTGCTCAACATAAATTATTCGCAAATCCAACGCAAAACGCAAATACGCAATTAAATGCGACGTGGACAAGGACAAGACGATCAAACTGGCCGACGGTGTAGATCAAAGGCGCAGTTAGAATGTGAATAAGGCTTTAGCATGAATACCTACGACGTAAACTTTTTTCCTTATCAATAAGGGGGTACAATTCTTTTTCTGTCATAATCATTCATGTGTCTTTATCACTAAGAGATTTTTTTTTCAACGTTATTTTATCGAATTCACAGTAAGCTGGGAATTCTGAGCGGCATCCAGTAGCTTCGAAACCTCCTCAGCAACCGACGTACTCTACCATCCACTATGATGCTTCAAAGTGGCCATACTGACTTTAGCCTCTACTAGAAGATATTTATGGGGTTTTCTTGATTTAGGTTTCATTGTCTGGGTATCACATTTCTGTAAGATGAAGCCAGATCTAGAAGCTGTCTCCAGTAGCTTCGAAACCTCCTACTGTCATTAAAAAATCCTTTAGCAACAGACGTACTCTGCCATCCACCATGGCGCTTCAAAGTGACAATACTGACTTTAGCCTCTACTGACCAGATATTTATCGGTTTTTGTTCTCTGGTAAGTTTACTACGGAAATCAATATCTTGCCTTCTTTACGATTGAATATTTAGATTATAGTGAGCTGAGAGGAATTTTTTCAAGCCAGCACAGTTTCGTACGTATATTGTATTCAATATTGTATGAAATGGACGATTTTTGGTTACCCCAAGGGGCACTTATGTTAGGAAAGCTACCTTTCCAGCGTTGGATGAGTAACCGCCTTGTTAAATGAAGAAAGAGCTTTACAAGTTTAGATATGCGCGTTAAAAAACGCTGAGAACACTCGTTGTAATAATAATCTCGTAGTATACTTTTCGAGAAAAATATATGTGGTAGAAATGGAACTAAACATAGAGTTTTAACAGGAGAAGCGAACAAACAAGAAGCGAATGATGGTCGTTCTTCGGAGTGAAAAAAAAGTTCGAGAGCCTAGTTCAACTAGAGCAAGTCTGAAAGGTTATATAATGAAATGAAAGGAATGGAAGATGATGAGTCGTCCTCATTTTTCACTTCAAGTTAAAAAACATAGAAAAGTCCCAAAATTATTGTTCATAGAAAATAAATATCATTCCATGGCGAACGATAATAAATGAAATAGTATTGATATAAAATCATGTTCTAAAGAAACTCTTTCAATTCAAAATTTCACCCAGGTTTTGAGAATGACATCGTCCAATACCAATTTAAAAAACATAAAAACGATTCATTAACATACATTGTTGAATAAATACTGTGAAATACTGTTGGCATACCTACCTACATAGATATTAATTGAAATATGAAAAAGAAAATTAACATAGTTTTATATTATAGTCGACATACCTTCTCGTAATCAACATTTATTCATGATTCCATATTGTTTTAATGAACAAAGAGAAAAAGTAGTTTCGCTTTAATAAAAATATTTCAAAAAAGGATTAACAACATATTTCAACGTCAAACCTAGGATCTAACTAAAAATGTAATTCACTGAGTATTTCAAATCTAATTAGTTTGGAATCCTGCTTGTTGAATATATATTTTTATACATTTCTCGTTCAACATTGTGTGCATTCCCAAAGAACAAGTAGCTATGTTTCAATTTTGTTGAATTTCCATTTTTGTACAACGTTCAAGAGTTGTTGGATTTTCATCCTTGATTTTTTATTAGTATTCCAACGAACTATAATCCTATAATATAAGGTGCCATCTACAGAAAATCAGCAATAGTTATCTTTTTAACTTCACCAGTAGACCTATGAAGAATTTGAAATGCAGATTTCTATCAACTAGAATATTGCTGCTCCTAAACTTTTGATAAAAATACATAGAGGGCGGAATATTGATGATTTGCTTAGAACTGCCAACAATCAACAATAGTGCACTCAGGGTTTATATAGGAAGCCAGAGTACACCAATCTAATAATACATTGATTTTCTTTCACATAAAATGTTTGAAACCATTGGATTTTTAGAATACAATAAATGCTTGAAATAAAGCTTAGATATTCAAGGAACCCGGAGTGAGCGACATCTAGACTGTATAATCTGAACGTCAAACTCAGGGAAAACATAGATGATTGCGGAAACAGACCGTATTCGAAAAATATTACACAGTTGCTTTGTAAGAATCAGTTCTCCATATTAATAAGTGACTTATGTGTGTCAGCGTGATGAATATAATCCGGGAATAGCGTAGCTTTTCAGATATGGGGAAAGCAAAGGAATGGTAAATTATTTTCAAGACATGTTCATGTCTTTTTTTATAACGTACACTTCAAGCGACATGATATATATTCATAAGTATTGATATTTCCATTAATATATCGGCAAATATCTTGCAGCAGCTGGTTTCTCATTTTTCTGAGGATGAAAGTATTAAATTCAGTGAATGCTATTCTGAAACACTTGGATTTCAGTTTTACAATGAAACGTATTCTTGTAAACCTAAAATATAATTTTGTGTTTTGTGATATTGTGTCATGTAACCACAAAACTATAAAGTTATAGTTCTGTGCATGTCAACAGACAGCAAAGTTTTATATTTCAAATCCAACCAATGAAAAGTTATAATGAATATGTCTTCATACCTAATTCGTCGAAATCCAAGTTTTTGAAGTTCTGTGGTCGAAATCAAAACAAATGAAAAAGTTAACCAACAAAATTAACCTATAATTGTATTTTCTCTTTTATCATAGAAAATGTTTTCCACAAGTACTCAATGCAAATACTGGATGTTCGGCACTGAAGAAGAACTCAACAAACTCAGGGAAAAGGCAAACCAAAGACATATTCAAACCTATGGAAAATTAGTTAATGTAGGTATATTTCATAAGCTGAGTCTTTCAGCCAGTAATACTAATCATGGTTTATTTCAGGAGGCAGTCAAATATGAATTCTTCCTTACACCAGAAGAAGAAAAAATCATGGTAAAAAGATACGAGCTGCACCTGCGAGACTTTTGTAAGAGGTTTCAGCCTCCTATGCCAAGATATGTCGTAGGGACATCATTCCACTACTTCAAGCGTTTCTACATCAATAACTCTGTTATGAATTATCACCCCAAGGAAATAATGTAAGTTTTCGCAGTGAGAAGAGGCTCCAAGCGCTAACTTCAACTATTTCCATTTCAACAATTATATATTCATTGAAAAACATATTGTTTCCTGGTGATTATACCAACAGTTTCTTCTTTTTAGGGTGACCTGCATTTATTTGGCTTGCAAAGTTGAAGAATTCAATGTTTCTATCCAACAGTTTGTAGCGAATATCAAAGGAGACAGGGAAAAAGCTACTGACATTATTTTGAATAACGAGTTATTGTTGATGAAGCAATTGAATTTTCATTTATCGATACACAACCCTTTTAGACCTGTTGAAGGCCTGCTTATCGATATAAAAGTAAGTATAACATACGTTCTTGGAATTTTAAATCATTTCTCAACCCAAGTTCAATTGCACTGGGGGTCCTTTGACCTCTGTGGGTAGGTTCTAAGTTTCAATAAATTCCAGTACATGTGACACTTTGGATTGTTTTCCAGACTAGGGGCTCCTTGCAAGATCCGGAAAGACTGAGATTAGGTACAGAACATTTCTTAGAACGTGCCCTGCTTACAGATGTCATTTTACTGTATTCTCCAAGTCAGGTAGCTTTGGCTGCTGTTTTGCACGCTGCGTCAAAACTGCAGGAAAACTTAGATTCGTACGTTACAGATATCCTGTTTGGTGATGATGCCAAGGGAAATTTGGAGGAGTTAATTGAAGCCGTAAGAGGTGAGTGTTGTCATTTTTCGTATTGTTAATGGAAAAAGTACATCCTACTTTCCAACTAGAAGAATTACTGTACCTGCCTTCATGGTTTATTAAAAATCTCTTGAAGTTGGAAGAAGTTAGATCCGAAACTGAAGCTGCCATGTCCCATCTCCACGAAGTGTGTACACAAAATTAATGAAAAAAAAAGCAAGATCTATGTTATATGACCTTGTGAAGAGATGGTACCCATAAATATCAATATTTAATTAAATCCTCTTAGAATATAGTAGTTATTTCAGAGAGAATCATATTTCTGAGTAGTAGACGAAGTACTTCAGTTTGACTTTGAATTTTTTGATTTACGTTTCTTGAATAAACTGCAAGATGAAGCATTTGCTTTCAAAAATATTAGTATAATGCAGTCTCTGAATCTTTGATGTTTTACAGCAATTCGATCTGTCGTAAAAATGGCTGATTCTGTACCAGACAGGAACCAACAAAAAATTCTGGATAAGAAGCTTGAGAAATGCAGGAATCCTGAGAACAATCCAGATAGTGAAATGTGAGTATGTTGAATTTATCTAGTAGAGATAATGGCCTTTCTACAACAATTTCGCCAATATCCATCTATTGAAATGAAGATCATTTATTCACCACAAAAAAGCTGATTGCAGAATATAAAATTCTACAAATGCAGCTACCTCAGACCAGAGCTCAAGTTAAATCTGAAGTTGAAAATGAAAATGAAATGCAAAAAATAGGTCACATCAACTTATTATGCTTCAAAGTGGTTTTAAATGTTGATGAAGACGCAACATGCATCCTGAATAGATTCAGCTAATTCATTGAAAGCCTCAAATCTCCAAAAGTATTGTTACGTTTTCAAATAAAGATACAAGCGTGGCTAAACATATTGTCCAATTGTTCACGTGCTTTGATTATATTAAGATGGTTTCAATAAATTTTTGTTGCCTTCTCCTGAATTCATAGCATTGCCCCTTTATATGTTGATTTTACAAAAATGTATACTGCACCATCTGTGAACATCTACAGTTTTAGAATTCATAACTTCCACTTCTTGGTGTACTTTAGACAAAGAGAAATAAATGAGTGTATCATCTGCAAATGGATGCATTTATCAATTTCTAGCATTCTGTAATCATCATTGAAAAGTTGAAATGATAATGCCCCTAGTCCAGTTCCTTGTGGAGCTATCAATTGCTTCAGATATTATGTTTAGCTTCAATATCTGTTTCTGTCTTCTCTCACACAAATAACTAGATGTTTATGGCATTGCATTTTCTAAAATACCAAAACTTTTTAACTTCCCAATTGAGCTCAAATGTCTATTACCTTATTACCTCACTTCACAATGCACTTTCCAAACTAGAGTAGTCTCCCCTACGTGTTGGTGATACTTATATATCTTGATAAAAGTCTTCGAAGGCAGTGGAACAATTCTCGAAGCGACGTGGCAATCCAGAAGAATCAAGAGAGAGTTGCAAGCAGAACTAAGCGCCAGCTTGACCAAGTCACAGTAGAGTTAGCAATGTGTATCTGGATACGTAATCCTAGATCCTTAGTATGGTTCATTTAGAAAGGTTCTTTTCAATAAGCACTTTCTATGTGATATAAACGTCGTGAAATTCATCTACTTTTTGAGAAATGGTCATATACGAAAGTAACTTTTGTTGTTGGATTTTGCAGATACAAGAAGAAAATGCAAGCAATGCTGGATGAAGAGGACGACTTCCATACTGTTAACGATTTGAACTGTTCGATGGATAACTCAACACTCAATATGTCTATACAACAATCGCCTTTGTCTTGAAACGTCATTGACATACCGATCTTTTGTTAAGTTTTGTGATAATATACTACTATAATATTTTAATTTGAAATGTAGTATGGATAAATGAGAATAAAGTCTTTTGCAAGCAGTTTTTTAACACACTTTTATTAGCTTCACTTGTATGTTTGTAACCGACTCCTTTGGACTCAATTTTGATTGACTTTAAACGGACATGCATATACAGGGCTATTCAAAATCGTTTCTGTACATGGGGACCTCGTAAACGATAAGAGATAAATTGTGGCAAAGTTGCGTATTTTAGAGACCTATTCAATGATGTAAAGAAATCGTATTTAGCTCTTTTGGTTCTGGAGATATACAGGAAAAACCAAAAAAAACAAATAATTTTTTTGCCTACATCTTCTTTATTCGCTGACATATTGAAAATCTGTCCACATTTTGCTATTGGCACTTGATGTGGGCTATCAGAATAGATACATGAATCTTTTATACAGGGTGTCATCTGACTTGAGCCACCCCCCTTTTTGAATTTTTAAATACGGACCTGTATTTTTTGTTGTAGTTTTTGGATCGCAGACGTTCACTTCATACTGAGAAATTAAATTCAAGTTTATATTTCGGGATTTTTCGGTAATATTCGATTATAATTATGTGAATTATTCCCTTTTAAATTACGACCCTGGAAATTGGTTGACTGAGTTGTATAAAAAAAAACGTCTCCCTATAAGTGAGAGTTTTTTTCATTTTTAGGTACCTATTCATATTTTTTCCATTGCTCTGAGCGTTTGCGTTTTCTACAATGAACTCCGAATAAGAAAACCTTTTATGATTATTTGAAACATATCTACATCAAAAATATGTTTTAATCAGCAGAAAAAGAAATGATAGCAATAATAACATTCGAAACGAACACTATAAATATAATGAAAATTGAAATGAAGTAAGTAATTTATATACACAAAAAAATGTATTGTGCAATAAATGTTCGAATTGGAGTCCTTCCATATTGATACAAATAATGGGACAATGAGATGGTCTGCAAGATCACCAGATCTTACTATTTTGGACTATTTTCTATGGGGGACATTGAAAAAAAGGATTTACGCTAGCAGAGAGAGAAAATATGGAAGACTCGAGATTGAGGATTTTGAATGATTTCGCAACAATGCAGCAAATAAGTGTATTGAAAGGGAATAATTCACACAATTATAATCGAATATTACCGAAACACCCCGAAATATAAAATTGAATTTAATTTCTCAGTATGAAGTGGGTGGGGGTGGCCCAAGTCAGATGACCCCCTGTATAAAAGATTCATGTATATATTCTGAGAGCCCACATCAAGTGCCAATAGCAAAATGTGGACAGATTTTCAATTTGTCTGCGAATAAACAAGATACAGGCAGAAAAATTATTTGGTATTTTTGGTTTTTCCTGTATATCTCCAGAACCAAAAGAGCAATATTCGATTTCTTCACATCATTGAATAGGTCTCTGAAATACATAACTTTGTCACAATTTAACCGACACTCTATCTCTTATCGTTTACGAGATCCCCAGGTACGGAACCGAATTTGAACAGCCCTGTATATGAAGGGCAGTGGTTACATTGAAAATGTGCATATAATAAAGTTCCTAAGTACAAGAAATAAAAAAGGACCCTACAAATGATAATCTTGTCCATAGAGATAAATGTTGATTATTCACTTATCTTAAGGTTATTTATTACCTGTGCTTTCTCGATTAAGTGAGATGATTTCATTACTATGTTAGAAAGGGATAATTTATTAACGCAAAATTCTACTATGTATAAAGTGTGGTTAGTATGTATAATGTGTATGTAAATCTAAAGAAATGAACTTCGAAGGTTCAAGCCAGTCTCAGATATACCTACACAGTAGGTTGAATCTACTGACGCCTATCAAAAAACAACTACTCCCCTGGCTAATACAACCAAAGGCGTTGGATTATATCCGACAGGCGTCAGTGCAGGAATCTACACAGAAAATTTCATGCATATGCAATTGGCCATTCAACTGAAAGAGTCGACCTTCAATTTTGAAACGGGCACACTTGCAAACCGGTTTCGGGCTCATTAGACACTTGACAGTGTAAAATAGTGTCCATCATCGACCTAAAGTAAATGATATTTCATAATTGAGATTCGGAATCCTTTCAGAGTATTTCATTCCTCTTTCTAAGTTGGAGCGAAACCACAAAATGTTACTCCATCTAGTGGACGAGGTACTAACTAACCGAAATTTGCCCGATTCCTCTGAATAAGGAAGAACAACTGTCTTATTAGTCAGTGGGCTATGCTTGAAGACTGGCAGTAAACAAATCTAAAGAAATGAATTTTGAACGTTTAAGCCAGTCTCAGATATACCTCTTTTGTCCTATATGGACATTCTCAAACTTATACAATAATCTTGTTTAAGGTCGTGTACCGAAATCAACAGTTTTAGATGCTTTTCCTTCATCCAAGGCGTGTTATACTAGATTTTTCTGGTCTTCGAAATCGGATATGTGCTATGTGTTCTTTGAATCGAGTTTCAGTAGCTCGCTTAGTCTGGCCGATATACTTTTCATCACAGTCCTCACAGCTTATTTCATGTAACCCCGAAATTGATTTGTTGGAGTGGGTGAGAAGTTTTGAAAACTGAAAAGTTATTAGTTAACATATATTGAAAATCTATAAAAATACACTCTTATCCTAGCTACAATACAAATACATTTATTAAACCTATGAATTTTCGAAATGTCTTCCGAAATTCTGTAACTGCAACATAGGCGAAACGTCAGGAGGTGTCTCTTGTAGGGAATAATCGACGTAACTTCGAACACATGGTCGCGGCTGAGGGAGGGGCATCTGGGGTGGCACTGAAGAACTGGAGGGTACTGGAAGCATATTTGGCAACACCGGAGGACCTGACGAAAGGCCAGGTTGACCGGGGTAGTTGAAAAACCTGTAAGCGATATGAGCGATATGAAGTATCACAAACACAAGAAGAATTATTGAACCACCAACCACATATATTCAACAAACTATATAGTCCGGTCAATTTAGACATTCGAAGCTACCTAAATTCCCACCAAGCTGAAAATCAGTAAGATTCTTTTAAATATAATTAAAAATAAAATTTGAAAGTTCCCCATGTTTTCGCTGTATGGAAAACATTTTATTCAATGTCAAAGGTCACAAAATGAGGTTTTCGCGATTTTCAGCAAAACGGTAAGTTTTATCATGAAATACTTCAGGTAAAAATTGTAAATCATAAAATTATATACAAAAAATGTATCAATTCTTTTTTCCTACGAGCCACCGTTTTTAAGATATAACGATTCAAAAAGTTTTAAAGTTGTAATCGTTATATGCACACATTTCCACGCCACCTATGAGTAAGTATACATAGCGCGTTTTTTTAACGTGGTTTCCCCAGTAAGCTAATTCCACGGGTCGGTTGTGATCCTGTTTAATTGGAAACTATTGCAAAATAATGGATATTAGCAGATATTGAAAAGATAAAAGCAATTTAAGTTGAAATAAATAGTGAAATTTAATCGTCTGAGTCGTAGATTTCAAATTAATCTTCTTCTTCTTTCCCTTGATCTTTCTGTTCTTGTTCGTCTTGCTCTTCTTCTTCTTGTTCTTCTTGTTCTTCATCCTGGGTAGATGTATACTGCGATAGTAGCGATTTATCGCATCTCGCCTCGTTGGAATCAAACGGATCCTCCACTGTTCGTGATTCAATATTAGAACACGCCCGGCCTAGAGAGTGTGTACATGTCAGAAAACAAAACAGTCCAGCTTTTTTGCAACACATTCAGCACTGCACCCCTTTTGCAGTTGCAAAAAATTGTGTTCAGCAGTTTTTCCGGCGCACGTGGAAGTAAAGTTTGGACTGGTTCTAATTAATTGTTAAGCAACTTCCAACCCCAGTCTGTAGGGTCTAGCTGATAACCAAGCCACACTTAAACTTGGTAATATACCCGAAAAAGATTTTGATGAGCAGTAACTGAGGTTGGAGGAAGACAAGGTAATTGTACTTGTTTTTTACTTTTGGTATCTTTAACGAAACATGCACATCTATACTTATCTTAGTAGGTAGTTTTTTTCGAGCTCGATACATAGAAAGAAGAAAGTAAATGCCGTCAGTGATAGTTCTTGTCGAGATGAATTACTATTTTTAAAAACTTCAGCACATTGAACTAAATTTTGTTTTTCAAATATTTTGAAAACTGTTATTTTACCCCTTCTGTAAAATGCAGATGCCATTTTAACTGATATACTTATAGTTATAACTTATGTATATTTTATGTTATAATTGTAAGTTTCATTGTTTCATTGTCCGATAGAAAAATATTTTAACATACATTACAACTACAGAGATGTATATACGTGGCGTACTTATGCATATTATGTCGATTACAACTTTCTGAATCGATTTGAAAAACGGTGGCTCGTAGGTAGGCTCGCAGATAATTTTATGATCTACAATTTTTGTCTCAAGTATTTTTATGATAAAAGTTACCGTTTTGCTGAAAATCGCGAAAACCTCATTTTTTGACCTTTGACCTTAAATACATTTTTTCCATACAGGAGAAAGATGGGAAACTTTCAAATTTTATTTTTAATCATATTTTAAACAATCTTACGGATATTCAGCTTGGTGGGAATGTAGGTAGCTTTACTCTTATTTTTTAGTCTAATTTGACCGGACTAATATTTGGTGAAATCTCTTCTCAGATGGTCGTTGCTTTCCAAGATGCAATTTATAATTCACTTATTTAGATTTTTTTATCAAAAACTTCAATTAGCAAGGTGTAGTTAGTACTTTTTGACTTATACTTTGGTTTATTTTTCAAGATGAAACCCAGTTTTTTTTTCAATCTTCAACAAAGAAAATAAACCATCTTCATAGGGTATTGGAAAAATGTTTGAAGTTATGTTTTGTCAAAATTGTTAAAGATTGACTTACCACAGCCTGTCTCCTAAAAATATCGGCCTAGGCGTCAAGATCCCCATGGAATTATAATATTGTTGAGCCAAAACTTCAATGTCGTTTGTATATTTCCTTTTCCATTTCGTCCTTCTGTTTTGAAACCATATTTTGATCTGCAAAAAATATACAAATAGATTATTGACTACAGCTGTTTAGCATGTTTAGTTTTTCGGTGAGAGGCATAAAATTTTGAATTTTTTACAAAAAAGTAATGAAAAAGGAATTATAATGTTTAGAGAAAGAATTTGACAGAAACAACTCAAATCTCACCTACCATTAGGTACTTGCTTTGAGTCTCGAAGAAGGTGAAAATTCATGCCGAAATATAGGCGTTGAAATTCCTTTTGAAGGTACAATAAAAGTTGAAGGGAAATCTTTGGACGAAAATATCATACATAGAAGTTAGCATACAGTGAAGTTTGCCTGCCCCACAATGCGTCTGTCTGAAGTACATCCGGAACAAAAAATAAGAATAATTTAATGGTATTTGTACTGTTGTAGATTGACGTTAAAAGTTTACTTGAGTCGTAGGGCTACATAAACCAAAATTTTATGTACGAAATTGATAAAACTCTCAGTGACATGCCACCTTATCACCCGGATTTGAATCCAATAGAACATGTTTGAGCCTTTCTGAAGCAATATGTTACTCAGTGGTTCAGTCAAGCAGCACTGATGAGACATTCAGCGAGTCGAAACAGCGCTGCCTGGTGTTGAATAACAAATGCGTTGTGATTTCGTACTGTGAAAAATCAAAATTGAAACTACTTACTTGCGTCTCTGTGAGTTTCAAAGTTTTTGACAGCTGACATCTTTTTGCCACCGACAGGTATTTGTTCCTTTCGAATTCCGCCTCCAAAGATTTTATCTGAGCTGCCGTGAACGCTGTTCTTGGCCTTTTCTTTCTGTCATCGTCCGATTTACTGTCCGAATATGAATAATCTGGAGCAAACAAACGTATACGTAAGTGAACGAACTGTTTTTATTTGCTTTTGTCAGCAACACCTTCCCAAAACAACTCTAAAAAATAACAAATTATAATAATAGTGAAAGGTGTTTCAATTCTGGATCCATCACATGTTTCGGGTGCAATGTTGTCCTGAATTTTATTACTTGAGATATGGTTCGAAAGTAACCACCTCTTTGAACGCTACTAACAAGGCCGTAGCCAGGGGGGGATCAAGGGGGATTGCAGCTCACATTCATTGAGTTTAGCTCTGGCTGATTCTTACCAAGTTCGGCTATTCGAAATACTAATGGAATTACAAAATCCGTTGGAAATTTCATCAAGTCCTCGGCAAAACGAAACAAGTACTTGAAAGAGAATATTCGAAAAAAAAATCCCCAAAACACAATGGAAAAACCTTACGGCAATGTGCGAGACCCGTTGGACTGAAGTCCAAGGAAATCTATAGAGCTATTGTTGATACACTAGACGACTTAGTGATTTTGTTATAAGCTTATGCTGCTTAGGAATGTTGTTCCCATACACACTGACACTATGCAAAATAATTCAATATCCCATTTGCGATTTAGCAGCAGCTTTACAACATGTCGATTTAATCATGAAGACTATTGAAGATATCCGCCAAAATATTGATTCAAAATTTGCTAAACTTTTCCAGAATGCACAGAATTTGCTCTGCACTGTAAACGAAGAGATTAAAATTCTGCGAATAACGTCCCGCCAAGAGCATAGGGCAAACTACAACACAAAAGATCCTGAAACTTAGAGCGCCCGTACACTTGCCACATTTTGCGGTCGGATCGACCACACAATTGCAGTCGCGTTCCAGCGAACTCAAGCTGTCCATAAGAAATACTGTACTACACGTATACGGGCGTTCACAAAAGTCAAAACGGGCGTCTGCAGTCAACTGCTGCTGATCTCCGTCGAGATGTCACCGCGGCATCCGCCGTACACTAACCACAAACTTGCAGTCGTACCCAACCGCGTACACCGTCGTGTACTTGTTCTCGTATTGGTCTCACAGCATTCAATTTTTGATGTCTGTTGCCTCAACTGCCAGTGCGGTTTATATGACCGCAAGTCGACCACAAAAATGTGGTTGGGTCAACCGCGAAGTGCAGTCAACTTGGCAACAATGTTGTGGTTGCCTTAACCACATTTCATTGATCAGCTTCAGTCGAGATTTCAAAATCATAAAGTCACATTATCATCTCTCAACTTTTTAATTCCTTCTGTGTGTTGCAAAGAACAAATCAATAATAAATATCAAGAATATTCCTTTGAGTTCTATAAAAAATATTTAGAATGGGACTTTGTAAATGCTGAATTAGACATGTGGAATTGAAGATCTTGGCGACACTGCCTGTTTCCACATGTACCCCGAGAGGACTTTCTCTTCCCTGAAACGACTCAAAACTTGTTTATGAAACTCCAGAAGCCAGGAACGACTAAATGGTTTGGCGTTAATGTCAATCCAACGTAGAATTGACATCGACACCGAGGAGGTAATTGATTTGTTCGCTGCAAAGAAAGCTAGAAATCTAAATATGATTTTGTAAAAAATGTTAATATTTCTGTAATGGTTTTCTAATAAATATATATGATCATGTAACACCATTTTCTTTCTTTCTTTCATTTTTATATTTCATGTTTTTCTACTGTTCAACCAAACTAAACCCCCCTCGCCCGAAATTATTTTCTGGCTACGGCCTTAGGCAGGATCGGACCTCTTTTGTTGGCCAGTACCGGCTGCTGCTGACCCAATACACCCATAAAGTAACCATGGTCTTTTTTTGGTGGGTTATTATCTTTTTTTCAAGTGTAATCCATAATTTGTACACACGAGTTGTAGAGAAATGAAATAAGTTGAAATATCCGAAAAACAGTCACCCCTGCAGGTCATCCTTACAACTTCTCGCTTCTTCGAGCTCAAAAATCTTAAAAATCATTTGACGAAATCACTTGAATGGAAATTTTCAAACTATACTATCTATTGAAGGCGTCGATTTTCTCCCGTTTCCCCTTTTT
>WOGO01002074.1:0-16570 GCA_015342085.1 Leptinotarsa defecta | reverse complement strand
AAATTATAGATACAACCTAGGTGTATCTGAATCAATCTGAGCAAAGTACAGTATAAACAACTCATACATTCTTTTTATATAAAGTTTACACGATAAGGCATATGGGATCTTGAAACCTGATTTTTGAAATAGCCAAATCATCTATATACATAACAAACAATCTTGGTCTTCAAGCTGTTTCTAGATTAAATAAGACATCACTAATGGTGAAAATAAATTCATTATTGATTTAAATGACGACAGTGATAGTGAAATAGAGAATATGGAAGAGGAATTATCAGAAGCTTTCGAAGGAAGTTAGTGAAGTGTTTTTGAAGCGATCGATTGTATATATGTGTGAGTAAGAAGTATTCAGAAGTATTTTCAATTATCACTGTTATTTGAATCCCTACTTTCCCACGAAATTAGTTAGCTCCCTAACTATATTACTAAAGGGGAGCTGTTGGAAGGTAGGTTGCACTATATCGTTTACTTGAACTATACCGATATGTTTCATTTCATTTTACAGACCCACCTAAACTAAAACAATTCGGTACGCTCCTGAGACTGGTACTCCGGTGTGCCTCGAATATTATTAGAACTAATGTTATTCAGTTTTTTACTTGTGTATCGCAGAAAAGTGGCGAACTGCAAAAGCTTGTCCGTCCAATTCCATCTCATTAGCGGAGGAAATGCCTGTGACAGCGACCATGCAAGACATGTCGTGTAGGGGCCTTATATAGAACCGGTTTCTCCACAGTTCTGGCTCTTATTACTCGACCAATCCTACAGGTCTTCGCAGCTATTCGATAAGGTTATCTCTGCTCTTTAGGTGCCGGCCCAATGCCTCTAACAACCGTTATTGAATAATATAATGCCACAATTAGCAAAAACACATATATCCGTTCATCACTTCTTGAAACTGTGGTCATTAGCTACTGGGATGCCGATTTCTTATCGATGACCTCATCGAGTCTCGATGTTAATTGTTGAAATTGTTTTTTTTCAATTTGAACCTTAGCAATGACATGAAACACCAGAGAAATTTATTTCATTCTCATTTTGCCTGTTACCCTTTCATGAATGATAATACACATTGAATATTTTCAAAAATACTATTTTTTGATCATACAGTGTATCCATTGAAATCTTGTTAACATTATAAGTAATGACAGATTCAAAAAAGAACTAAAATTAAGTAAGAAAAAATTAAGTAGTCATACAGAAAGTGAAAGCACATGTTCTCAGAAATGCACAAGTAGTATAAATGCAAATAAATTCACAATTCATCATCTACACCTGATTTATATGTATATTGCTACTTTTATTCATGTTTCAATTCACATTTGTTATTATTTTTCAACATGTGGGGCACTCTGTTGTGTTGCAATCTTTATAAACAACGACTTACCTTTGAGCATAGACAGCAACTCTACAAATGTGCAGCCATCAATGACTAAATTGAGAATAGAATAAATAGTTGTACCAATGCTAGTTTTCATGACCAATATTTCAGATTGTTATGTTGTTTGTTCATTGGTCCATGATAGTTTTTTGTTATTTTTTCATTTCAACTGACATAACGCACAAGTTTACTATTTCACATGCATTTTTATTTCATGCACAAACTGTGACATGAACATTATTATTATTATTCAATACGTTTAATTTCACTGTTGAAATTGGCAGAAGAAGCGTAATAGTGAAAAACTCACACTAAACTATTCCATTCACACATTATGGATTTTGAATCAAGTACTCATCCGTCTAATGAAATAAGAATTTCACTTTCTCCAAGAATATAGATAATATTGATGCCCAACACACCTTTTTCTTCAATAAAGTTGAAGATATGAAACGTAGGCTAAAAACATACCTATGATTCATTGATCAAAGTTATTATGTTGAACTTGAAACTGTGTTCCAACTAAATTCTTACACGAGTACTTTGTGTAATGGACCTAAGACACTGCCTTGTAGAACACCCAGTCATAGCGGTTTTGTTTTATCGATACTTTTGTTCCCTTTCATCTGTGACACTATGTTACGTTATTTGAAGATACAATAATAATACTTTTCAACATTTTAATTAACGTGGTAGTTCAGAGATTAAAGACTCATACTGTCAAACCACATGATGCCGTTACATTTTCTCATTTTCATTCACACGTCCATGTCATCACAAAACGGGCATATTTGAAAATTCTGCAACAACAGATACAAGTTTCTGAAATGAAAGCATGTTTGTCGAGGGCTCGTTTACATTTATGTTCGGTCAGGTAAACATTTCTCTGCTAATACAGCATTCATCATCGGAGTATAAACTACTGAAGTTTCGGAAAATAATAATGTTTGCCTCTGTTTGTCCCAATTTTGTCCCAATTTCTGTATATATGACTCGATAGAAGTTGAAACACAGGTCAGAGAGCAAATGAAAACGAGAAATAAATAAAAGAAAGAATAATGTATACTATTGATCATTGAGTTGGTATTATTTGGGTGCAAAAAAAGTTTGAGTGATGAAGATATTCTTATTTCAAACCTTTCATAAACTGCTTATACCAATGTTTATCACTCACACAATAATTAGAAATAATTTAGTAGGATTTCGCTAGCTGAAATTACTTTTCAAAATATCCTTTTGTGAAAAAATAAAATCTGAGGCAAATAAAGAATATGTTGTCGTATTAACCTTACGTCATAAAATCAAAAATCAATCAGTATATCTAAAATAATTAAACTGCAATTCGTTGCGGAAAAATGTCAGGATGCCTTGGCTTGTCTGTTTCTTTCTTCTTTTCTTGATCAATACGTACAACAAAACAAAGCAAATGGTCGATTCTTTAGTTCATTTTTAATTTTTTGTTTGTCTACTTTGCTGTGTGCACATGTTTCTTGAAGGAATGTAACTTTTAACTGAACGGGCAAGTGAATTGTTAAAATTTTCGAAACGGGAGCGATTCAAATCCCAATCCCAATGGCAAGCAAAATTCACAACCAACCAACCCAAAAACTCAGTGTTTGAAAATGATTTTTGGGTAACCACACCATAGATTCATTTTTCAAAGCAAACTAAAATGGTGACGAATACTGCAATTTACAAAGTTATTCAGTTAGATCCTCTTTCACAAAATGGAGTAGTTTTTCAATAAAATAGGGTGCCATTCCGAGTCGCCATCCAGATTCCCTGATTTAAATTCAGTGGAAGTTTTCGGAATTTTTAAAATATATTCCAAAAATTGACACCCCAAATAAAAATAGTGACACTCAAAACCTCGTCCTAATATACTCTACATTTTCCAAAAATTCCAATGCATGATTTTATTTTTGACATAAGCCAAGGCAACATTATTTTTATTAATATGGCTGCACCTAATTTTCACATGCTGACGTATTTATCGCTACCATCATTAGCACTTATATTTTTATAATAAGAAACGTATCGAAGCCTTGATAGTGTATAATGTTTTTCAATGTGTTTTTTCAACCTTGGACCGATGCGGCAACTTTTTCTTCTCTTTTCGAAGAGAAACTGCAAGTGTGAGGTAATTTATAGTAGGTCATGAATCAAGCTAACGATGATGTATTTTATAATTTCATTGGGCTTCCCGCTGGAGTTGTTAACATGCGAGCGTTATAATCGACACGATATTCAAAAAACCACCGGATATTCAATTAACGAATTTTGTGTAGGTGTCTAACTGAACAAATCACCACTTCAATCAAGAGCGTTGGTTATAATGGTAAGTGAAATATTTGTATCGAAAATTGAAATTACAAGATTATCAAAAAGTTGATGGAGAACTCGAAAAAAAAAACACCTACGAGTACTGAACTGAGATGGTTATAATTTGGTATAGATATTGGATTGCGAATTCTTTGTTTTTGGACCCTGGTTGCAACTAGCTTATAGTCTAATAGTGAAAGTTGCAGAAGTGTTACACAATGACCATCAGAATTCCACGATTTCATGCCATTGGATTTTCTTTTATGGGGATGATTGAATTAAAAGAGCTACAAGACGCAGCCAACTACTGTTTGGGTAAGAAATTACCTCTGATGGGGCCTTTTATTAAGGGAAGATATCAGTTGTCTGTTATGAGAAGTAAAAAATGATACGAAGAACAAATAAATTAATTTGCACTGACGTATTAGAAATACAAACAATAATGACTGGGTAGGGGGCAAAGAATCATGGAAATCGTGAAAAAACCTGTGTTTGTCACCGACAATAAATATTTCTTGTGTTTTTTCCAAGTTAAAACGGTAAACAATATAAACTTTCATCAAAATTAAGTCTGTGTTAATTATGTATACAGTTAATTTTTTTAATATGGAAAGAACACAGTTCGAACCTTGAGGAAGAACCTAATAAAGTTCTAAAGCTTCGGTGAAAAATACGGAGATTTTTTTAATTTCATAATTCACAACCAAAACTGTCTGTTTCCCAAATCATCAGTTTTTCAAAATCAAACTTTTGGTTTACCTAACATTCATGGAATAAAAGCCAGTTACTCTCGGTTGAAAGGTATATTCATAATTATTTTATCTTTATCTTCACTCGTTTCATTTTTGTATTCTTACTTATTGCTTCTTATGTTACTGTTTACATTTTTTATTGAACAAAATCATTGTGGTGCAAATTTGTTGGACTCATTGTAGAAAATATCTAGAATCAATTTTCAAAATATTTGTACAAACTTTCCATTACTACCATAACTACCATCAATCATGATTTTTCAAGCGGAAACTCAAATGGAAATTTGGATATTTCATAAATACCCGAGCCATTATTATAAAGGTGTATTATTTTGTTAGCTTGACTTGGGTATTGAAGATAAAAAAGTGTTCTAATAATAGTTACTATGACTGTTTAAATATTAAAGATTTTCAAATTTTGATATTCAAGTTGGATAGTAATGAGCCTGAACGATTTGAAGTTGTAATCGGCAATGTCTGTCAAAAACTCTTGTTGAGTTTTTTATTTCTAAATTAATAAATAAAAAATGGGGAAGTGGAAAGCCAAAGAAGGGTTTTCATAAACAAAAGTCACTCTCAACTACCAAACTTTCTTCTTATAAAGTCATATAATGAAAATAACACACCAGAACTCGAGCATCATCAGCAGATGATGAAAACTGATTTATTTTTTGCCATTGAAACATTATTCAGGATCAGGAGATAAGAAACTGATCTTTTGATTGTGCTACCTGAAAAAACTGTTTTATGAGCTTCTGATTCTGTTGAAGTGTGGAAAGTGTTTATGGTAGATTTTTATTACTCCAGAAGTACCAAATTCTTTTCACTGAACTCCTGATGACTCCATGGCCGGTGACAGTGTGGTACTGATGGCACCACTGATAGCCAGACAAGCCTGTCTCTGTAAGCCAGAGAGCTTCGCTTGGACCGTTTTCTGTAAAGCCTTCGGACATCAAGCAACTGCACCATAAGTGATCACTGATGATGTTAACTTGGTTAGCGAAACGCGGGTCCATAAAAGTGTTCTAATTCCAATATGTTGTGAAAGTATTTTCATTAGATTTATTTCATGCTAAATCATCCTACAAACCACGTCACAAAACCATGCCTGGAGTTCAATAAAATATAAGAAATTACCCACCGCAGTAGTCCTGGATTTTTTTCTTCACCTCTGTCAGATAAAACTGTCTCTAATGAAAAGCCCAAATGCCGCGGAGTGCAAAGTTCACTCATTCTGTATCCTATTTCACAACTTTCCTGCAACTCTTCTACTTCCGGAAAGCAATTTATCAGAAACGAAAGAATGAACCCCTGAAATATACTGAAAAACCTCTTATGAGCTACGAACCAAGGCGTCTAATTGAGACCGTTGGCCATTGTGTTACAAATCGTTTCATCTGTGTTCGAATATGAACTCTGGGTATTCTCTCAAAGGGCCGGAATTCCGGAATTTAGGAGTTCTACGATATCAGCTACTAGTTAGCTGTTGAGCCTGTAGTAGGAGCTGCATGAATTTGAAATGAAATGTAAATGAAAATAATAATGGGACAATTAAGAATTGTACATATAGATGGTTTTATATAAAACAATTGTATCGACAATTATATAATTTAGAAATTAATTAATTCGAACTTATTCATATTGAATAGATTCATCTATTACACTGTCGATAAACGTATGATTGGAAGAGTTACAAAACAAAATCAATCATTTATACATATAAAATTTTCAGAAATTTGAGTACGTGTAAAGTTATATGAAGATATTTTTCTTACAGGTCAATGATGGAGTGATGATAGAAATGAAGGAAAATAATAAAAATTTGAGGTTACAATTCAGTTAATGAATCTCACACCTAGTCACACTCGACCAAATAAACCCAGCTTCTTAACGAAGCCGATTAGTTTGTATGGTGAGTGGTCTGTCAAGTCAGATGGTAAGAGTACGGCTCTGCCGAACTCACTTGATTTGGTCCTCAGCGGGGACTGTCTTCCGACAGTCCAAGTCTCTGTATATGATGATTCAAATGACAGTGACCTGTAAGAAGGCCTGTTAGACATCGTAGTTCATCCCTACTGTAGTCCAACAACTGCCACTCCTGGAAGATTCTACCAGAGTCTATAAATTTTCTTGCCATCCAGGTGTTCGATCTTTGTTTGGCAAAGCCTAAAGCGATGCCAATGACAGTTTTTGGTCTGATGAAGCTGCTTGCAATACACTGCTCTGCAAGGGAGTCAACAATCTCACTGTCTTCCAGGCCAGTATGGTCAGGAATTTAGACCAGAGGTAATCTGTTGAGTTTTCGTAGTGAGGAGAGTCATTCTTGGCAATTTGCTACCAATGATACCAATTTAGACGTTGCTCAATAGGAGCCAAGAGCTTCCAACGCCGTTTGACTCTCCGAAAATATTTTTATTGACTTGTGTAAGAGATGGATTCTTCCAATCACTCCGCACATAATTCTAAAACGTGAATTTTCGCTTGAAATACAGTCGCATAGGTTCTTAGCCAGGTTGATATCTCTGTCCGGGAGAGGAGGTAGATCTAGAAGGACCTCCATGACCGCTGACAGTGTGGTACTGATGGCACCATTGATTACCATACAAGGCTGTCTCTGTAAGCTAAAAAGCTTCACCTAGGCCTTCACCTGTAAAGTCTTCCGCCACCAGGCAATTGAAAAAAAAGTAACTCTATACAAAGAGGTGTAGATCATGCAAGGAAGTAACTCGCAGACACAAACTGGAAGAAAAAGCCATTTCGAAACAGCTAGTTTCGTGTAAACCTTGAATTACACGAAAGAAATATACTTTCCAAACAAATAATTTTATAGGAATATACCAAAATCACTTGCCACTATTCAGTTTGTATCTTAATATTATTAACAAATGAGAAATTTCAAATTATTTCATTTCCTCTTGACACTTTCTGCAATAATATTCGTTTACAGTTTGGAAGAGATTGTTGGACAATTTAACGTTATTCAAAATATCATATTGATCATAGGTTTTTATCAATTTCATTGCATGTCCACAAACAAGGTTCACAAAGAAGACAATGCTATCCTCAATGAAGAAATTGAGAAATTAGAACGATTTGCATCTACATAGAAGACTAACCATTGGAACATGGAAACTGGTTCTCATTTTATTGAGACACACTCTTCTCTCTAGAAAAAATCAGGGAATTTGCTTTATTTTCGACTCATTTGTTTATTACCTCTGCTGTGAAGTGAATAGAAACCATTTCAAAAAATATCAAGGACCAATTATTTCAACAAAGGTACTGTTAAGATCTGAAGTCTATTACTGAAATACTACAAAAAAGAATGTTAATTCATAGATCAAGTTCATTAGTTTAAAAAGAACGGTGTAAATTTCACTTCATTAACATTAGGCAACAAAAAACACATCAAATACCAGTTTTTCACTGAATAACAGAGGTATGGTAGCTAGGTAGCTAGACTATTATTGCCAAATGAATATTGATTATAACTTTATTGAACTCATAAAAAAGTAGGATTTATCCAACGTATCAGGTTCTTTGTATAATTAAAGAAATAACGAACTGGTAGACGAATCATATGAATTGTTGAGCTACAAATGATATATTGAAGTGGATTTAAAAATGTATTTCTTCTGGTATTCGTCAACTCTTCAAGATAGCAAGCCTTATTAGGACTGAGTTTTAAGAATGAATTATTCAACAATCCTGTAACTCAACATAGTTCATAGTTTGGTATATATAATGAGCAAAAAAACTGTGACAGAATAGACAGAAAAATGGTTTCATCAAAATTGAAATAATTATATTCACTACTGAATCGCATTTTTAAAAAAGTTCCGTTGAAACCGAAAAATTATTTCCACATTCGATTGCCATTGCTATGTCTTTTCAAGGAAAATTTTGAGTCTGGAAAATTGTACAAGATTTTATTGAATATTAATGAATTGGATGAAATTAGACTCAATTAATTTTTTTATTTACCGATAGAAAAAACTATGCACTCAATACAAATATCAAATTTCTAACCTCTATAACAACTGGATATAAGTGTAGAATGATTCTGTTTGTAATCCTATACAGTGAAGAAATTTCAGCAAGCAAAAACCGATCATGAAATCTGTGAAGCTTGTAAATACATGAACTGAACTTTGACTTTATCTCCAACTTACTGCCAGAGCGAATATTCGAACGCAACTTCGGCCAGTCGCTTAGTTACGGGGTGCAATGTTAAAGCCCAACATGGGTTGGTTGTCGAAGTTTACGAGCTAACAAACTTCCATAAATTGCCAAGACTACCAGCAAGCGCATTTCCCGCAACGCGACTTTGATTTTATTTATTTATTCATGAGTTATTACCGCCTATTCAGCTCCCGTCCGCGGGTGACAATGTGGTTATCCGATAGTCTGCTCAGATCTCGACGCGCCACGTCGCTTGTTAAACCGTGATTGGTTTATAATGAGCCCTGTTTGTGCTTCGATGGTTTCACTCGATTTTATTCAGCTCATCCACCAGATGAGCCTCCAAAGAGAATCACCGCTTTCCCACACTGTGGGAGACGATTTAACTTAATTTGAACCAGTCGTTGGAAAACTGGCTGATTGGCTGAAACAAACTGACATCTTCTAGGTGAATATTATCAATATGCTTTCGTTCCTCGGATTAAGTACCTTTCTAGAACTCCCACGAGCAACGACTTTCAACGAAATTTCCTTACAAGTATCTTGATTGAAAGACGACTTTCATTTGCCGACTCTACGTGAGGTTGAAATGGAAAATTGTTGAGTTGATTCGTCCGTAAAAATGTCTACCTCACACATACCACTACCAGACCGCAAACGGATCTTTCATGAACCTAAGAGGGACACCTCGTCAACACTGGATGCAGTGAAGAACAGAAAAAACTGTATGGCGGACAGGAGTAGACTGGCTCTTCACTAGACAATCTGGAACTACGCCAAACGAAAGAGATAATAATTGTGTCAGACCTCCAAGCAGCTGTATAGGTACTGAGGTTACCGAATGGGCCAAACATATACATCTGCTTCAACAAGCAAAGCAGCAATCGGTTCAGAATAATTACAGAATTACTCTTTGGGCATTGTCTATTCAGAGAATACCTGAAGAAAATAGCTGTACAACGAAGACCTCAAGACAGCGAGACACAGGCCTGTACAAATTAGTACAAGGATTTTTTTTTTCAATTGTTGACTTGAACAGATGAAAGGAAAAGAATTTAAACTTACCAACTGTTAGATTAGTCACAGCTGGTACCGAAGGCATCTACACACCTCCAAGCACCTGCTAGTTATCAAAACATCAACAATTCCTGATATGGCCTAATGAATGAACATAAAAGAAGCCAAACTTTTGAAACACATTTTGCAGAAGTACAAGGTGTTACTTAGAAGTGAGTTCGATGCTTCTGCGATCAATTTTCAACTATGAAAAACTGTAGAAAAAATGAGCACCTATATTTGAATGAAGAAAATATGTATTCACCAGGACAAGCAATCAGTTGGCTTACCAATGTTTCCAACCAATCCCCAACCGAAGGCCTAATGATGTTTCACTATTCAGTCCTATGGTTCAACCCAAAATTTCATGGTCCAAATACTTTTAGAGTACACCTGATAGTTAACATCTGGCATCAATTATTGCTCCGAAGGTAACTGGATATTCATCAGATATGAGGTAGTGATAGATACATTTATATCCTGGTCCTTCAATGAATTTCTTGTTTTATTGAAAGCAAAAATGATTGTATTGTTATTGATTGAAATATCAAATGAATCAATGTCCAAAGTGACGAAAAAAAAATTATTTTTTGCTTGCTTGCCTGATTACCAAACTATGTAAACCATTGTCGAAAAATTGCTGTCAAAATCATTATTCAATTGATAAGAACTTAAAAACCCTCTGGTTATAGATTGCAACAGCTCTTTGGAAAAATACAAGTACAAGTAGTAACAATAAATCACCAAGAATTGAATGGCACCTCAGAGCATGGGTTCCCAACTAAATTTCAAATTCCCTTTCATTACATATTGAGGTTGAGAGTTCTGTTTCTCAATCACCTCATCCACTATAAATAACACTCATACATATGCCTAAACAAAGACGAATGTTCTTTAAAATTGCCTCCAACTTTCAATCTAATAAAATCGATTTGAATTTCAAATATCGATACTGAAGCCCTGCCCCATAAAACACGCCAAACGAATAAGTACGGAGCCCTTTTTCGGTTTCTTTATGACTTTCTAAAGTATGGGATTTTCAGAGATATTGCCTTTATAGACAAAGCTTTATGGCTATCTCGGCAATATCACTCCCTCAAACAGTGACAAACTACTTTTATATGTTTTCATATCGTCCATAAACCACGTCGAGCTCAATTTCGAATTATCCGTCTTCCAGATTGAGCGTAAAAAATTGGTCTGGGATAGGCGTCTCCATGAGAACTGAGCAAAAACAATTTTTTTTCTGGTTGTAGGCCGCTTCCTAAATAAGCGATTTTCAGAAAAAAAAAGTAGTAGTACAGAGTTTTTTTAACGTGAGCGAATTGGTCTCTTTCGGTGACATCATGTTCATCATGATGAGTTCAACTAGGTGCTGACAAGGTGTTGGAAACACGTGTTTTCAAGCTTGAACTTCAGCGAAGTATTCTCAAATGTGATCAGTTCCATGTGTGTGAAATTTCATATCAATGCTCTTTCATATATTGCGTTGTGTGGCGTTCCTGTAAATGATATCTTCTTGAATTCTGTAACGAACCTTTGATGTACAATGTGAATGGATTTCGTGTAGTTTTTTGTATAGTTTTTTTTCAAAAATTATTCTCAGCAGAAAATTTAGCATTGTCAACAGTGGCTTTCAAAATTGCTTGGTTCACTTCAACAAATTAAGGTACCGGATAGTTAGAAATCTGTAATATTACATAAACTATGAGGACTGCGACAAAAGTATATTGGTCAAACCATACATACTATTTGAACTCGCACAAGAGTATGAGGGGCTTAACAGATTTCGCAGACCAAAAAATCTAGCGTATCTTAACAATACTTACCAGAAAAAAGATGTGAGTATGATGGAGCATTGATAGTATTGAAATTTTACCCCCTGTTGACGAACAACTCATAACTTTTTATTCATTCAGCATATAAATGAATTCAATATTCATAAATTTCAACCAAAAGCTCTTCCAGAACCAGATAATTTATAAGACTATAAGCCGTGACTACCATATATAGGCAAAACCAACAGAAGAATAACTGACATAGTCCAGGAGCACAAAATATCATGAAAATAAAACAGAAATCATTTCATAAAAAGAACGGAAAATTATTTTTTATATTACCTATATGAACAAATATAGTCATGAATAGGGGAAAAATGTCAACAACTTCCAAAACTCACTTAAAAAAATAAAATGAAAAAAAAATAAAAAACAAAGACATTATTCATGTAGGAACACCTGATAAGGAATAACCGCAGGCACAAATATCATCCAAAAATGTATTTTAATTTATTCATTTTATTAGTAACTTCAGTGCTTAAAAATGTTCATGGTATATACTCATTATATACTTTCATTATATGAATACAATTACAAAGTGACTTTCCAAAGTATTATAAAGTACATTTCATTAAAAATATTCCTGAATTGGTCACGGAGCTATGTTTTTGCCAATGTATTTGAATCCAGATAAACCAATTGAATATGAAATAAACTGTGATAAAATTAGTGTCAGTCCCGGACCTCATAAACCATAATCACTTAGCTTGTAAGTGTTTCAGCTGATCTTTGCAATTTGAATTGTTTTGTTGTTGCTATATTAACAAAGAAATTAATAACGTTATTGTTTCTTTTTCGGAAGGTTGGGTATAGGCATAGAAAGTAGACCGAGAAATATTTCTGGAGCTTCTGAAAGACATTTCACTTCCGAAAAACAAACAGTTTCTTGGGTTCAAGACCTTCCACAATCTGAAAAATAAATGAAGCATATCCGGAGCAGTTTGTGGGAAGAGCTCTCAATGTTGATAATAGCAATAAACAACATATACAGATCCCACAATCACCACAAATCCAATAACAATACACATTCCTCACCACTAACGTTCCTGGTTTGTCTGAAAAATTGAGGCGCATTGGTAATATGTATAATGTAAACATAATTTAGAACTACCAACACATTGCGATCTCTTTTGACACAGTAAACATGAAAACACGGTTGAGAGAACGAAATATTGGATTTAAAATATACTTTGTTCCTGTGGAAAAAGTTAGGACCTCTTGTGGAAAAAGTCAAGACCTCCTGTGGAAAAAGTCAAGACCTCTCGATGTAAGAAAACATTATATTCACGTATATATAAGGAGAAGGCGTATCGGAAATAGCGGATCATTTTCTGAAATCATAAGGTGATCACGATATATAATTGAGTGAAACAAAAATTATCCCCACATAAATACTTTTAGCAGGTAACAAGTGTATTTGGAATACCTCTGTGGAAATTGATCGTACCTAGTTGCCATTACTAAGAAGAGAGGTTGAAAATGGAAATATTAACCTTAACTGAATTCTCAATAAATATTCAGTATATGTATTCATGTAGTTGTAGACCGCATAGGATATCTGGACATTTCATTCTACTGACTTGAAAAAATCAGACCTATCCCAACTTGAGGCGAAAGTTTTATAGTGATTTTCAGGTTATGTAATCGATAAAAAATATTTTTCCGAAACGTCAACCACCAAAGAAAAGTATAATTATTTAATTTGTTTCAATTCATTCTTTCAACTTGTAGTAGACAAAATTTACGAATACGACAAGTTTCTGACTAATTGGACTCATCAGTGGTTATATTACACAGTAACTTTAAGTTTGCTCTCCATTACACTTCAGCAGATTCTCTATTGATTTAGCTTTGTTTGTTCATCAAATTGTGGAAGCTTATAGACCCAAAATAACCAGTAGGAAATATTGAGTCCTCCACAAAAAATGTCTTTCAAAGAAAAAAAAATCAAACGTCAATTGATTTATTTGAAAAGAAAAATTAAAACGAGAATTATTATATTTCAGTGAAAAAAACAATTAGCGACCTATTGAACACTGTTGAAAATGAAGGGCGCGATTGAAAGAACTGAAAATTCCTATCGTCATCCTCGACAATAGATTCATTAATTTCATGAGACTAGACTAAGTGATCTGGTTCACCTTCCAACTAGCTCCCCTCCCAACCTCGGTACCAACTAACTCCTTATTGTTATCTTCCGTGGTTAACATCTACTTGTGCAACGGAATTGACAAGTAGATGCACGATCGTGCGGCGATACAACAAAAAAGCCAACATTCTCTTGAAAGGTTACAATTGTGTGTTGGTTATACAAGGAGAACGTTAGTTCTTGAATTAAATCTAATTACACCAGAGTACATGGAAGGATGTCAAACAATTAAGAAGTGACTTGATTGGAGTTCGGGCAACGATAGTTGGGTGTTTGCTCCCTTTCAAGGTGCGTTTGGTCGATGAAACAGAAAAACAACATCCTTTTCGAGGCGCTCATTTGGTAGAGAACGATTCACAATCACTTTGTTGAAGACTAAAAAACCGAAACTATCGATTCACAGCTTCCTATTTGGAGTGTGTGTGGTCATGGTGTGGCAAGCTAAGCATACACAGAGTTCCTTATGATTCAGTAGTCACCTCAGCAGTAATTATGTTACATACTACTAGTATATATACGGTCTTCCAACTTGGCTTTTCGCAAACCACAGCTTGACGAATTTTGCGTCGTGACCCAGAAATCGAAGGTGAACGACCATAGACATCGACGTGTGTTCGCTGAACAGGCTCTGGAGCATTTGGCAACTGACCCTGATCATTTTCAGCGATGAGGTCCATTTCTGGATGAATGGGTACGTCAACAAACGAAGTTGTCGAATTTGGAACGATACCAAACCACATGAGATCCAAGAACGTCAAATGCATCCCGTTTGTTGTGGATTTTGAGCGTCATCGGTCTATATTTCTTTGAGGCCAGGCCATCACTGTCAACGGCGAGCACTATAGATTGATAGTTACCAACTTTTTTTGACATGCATTGGATGAACAGGACAGCGCTATGTATCACACAGCTTATGCCACAATGGATATTCTGCACGAGCCATATGGGGGCTTGGTCATCTCCCGGTGAGATGATGTAAACTGGCAAACGGCTATTTGATCCCGTTAGACTTTTTTTGTGGGGTTTTCTCAAGTCGCAGATGTATGAGAATGGGCCACAAACCAAATTCAGCCTGACTTATGCGCTCGTTTATTCTTAGATTCCCAAAAATTAAGTCAGTATCATTGGACTGTGTTTTTTTTCCAGTGCATTGGAACCATTTTTCAACATAATTGAACTATTTGTAGTTAATCAAAATTCTTTATATAGATTTATTGTTCATGGTGATGTGCAGCATCTTACTGAAACTTATGCTTGTCATGATTGGGGATATTCAATTGAAAAATGAAGGAGGCGATAATCACATTGGAAAAAAAAAGGACCAATAACTCCACCACAAGGCTCTGCAAGTCGCCCTTTTCTGAGAACGTAGAAGTTTGAACATAGACTTCTGGATTATTTCAACATGCATTTAGAAACTTGCGTTTCTAACAACTTAACCATGCCACACAGTCTCCTACGGCTCTGAGGAATGATTGATTCTCTACAGTCCCTTACGACTCTAAAGATTGTTTCTCCACAGCCACACAGCTCCACAGGAATATATCTGATAGAGCAAAGCTTCGGAAAGGATACACCGAAATATTTCCTATGGGGTCCAATAAAATCATTGGAAAAGCAATTCTTACACCCGATGAAGTATTTTTTGTAACACAAATTGAAGCAAAAATGAGCCACTCAACGCGAATGGTAAAAAAACTGAACCCAAATCAAAGCCCATTAATCAAAATTTAAGTCACTGGCGTATTGTCCGACCGAAAGTTCGGTTTCGGTCGAGTTTCGGCAAAAACGCGGGTTTCGGTTTAGTTTCGATTTCGGCGCCAAACCTGCCGAAACTACGACCGAAACCAAAACTGCATTCGAGAGTTCCCGCGCTGTGATCGGTCATGTTCGGCGCGTTGAATGTCATACAATAGACGAAGACATTTTGCCGCTTCCACGAGCCTAATCATGTCGTGACTATTGTGATATTAGGTATCAACTCAAATAAGTAATTATATGTTTAATATTTTTGAAAACCCATCAATAATATTCAAAAGAAGAATCTACACCTACACTAATGAACACCTCACCCATTTCAAGTATTTTTAAGGTGCAATTAATATTTTTTCTTGAATAAGGGTTTTTTATGTTGATTAACAAGTATAAGTAAAAAAATCGAAGAGTGCATAACGTTGTGATTTAAAGATAAAAAAATAAAGACTGACTGATTATTATAACGTTTTCTTTATTTTTTCCATTAAGACATAATCCTTGTAAGGAAGTTTCGGTTTCGATTTCGGCCGAAACTGAGACCGTTGCCGAAATTCGTTTTTGGTTTCGTCGCAAAAACCAGTTTCGGTCGGACACTACACTGGCGCAAGCATTGCCAAAATGAAAATCAAACATCTTAAAAAAGACTCGTTTCACTGCTTTTCAAACATTTACTCAATAGTTTTCAGACTATTTACTCAATAGTTCTTTAGCATGGTGAAGTTGAGTTGAGTTTTCATATTCCATATATTTTCACATTCTAAAAGACGGTATCGTTTATAGGTAAACTTATTGTTACAAATCTAAACCGCGGCACATTTACATTGGGAGGTTCAACAATAGGTCTAAATATTCCAATATCCAATATTGTTTATGAGATCAACTCAATGCACAGAACATTCAAATTTAAATGAATAGAGAGGATACATTTTTCAACTATGGGATTATTTGGTCCCAAAAATTTCAAAATGAATTGTTTTGAACATGTTTAGCACCGATGCAATAACAATATGTATAATGAAGGGTGTGGCCCCTCTGGACCTGTACATTAATGAGGTTGCGTAAATGGCGATGGTACGATTGCGCACGGCTGGTGTAAACCTCGAAGCAGGAATGGGTCAATTGAGGCTGAGCC
>WOGO01002073.1:0-16571 GCA_015342085.1 Leptinotarsa defecta | reverse complement strand
GAATTCAGTTTTAGGCAATGATTATTAGAAAATTGCTCAAGATTATATAGATCAAAATTCAAAGCACTAATAGCCTGAGAGTATTCTTCAGGTTTGAATGACAAATCTGATTGTGTATCATCAGCACAATTATGCTGCGTGCATGATAGGAAGGACTTAGGAAAATTGCAAGTATAGAGACTGAAGATTAGGGGACCCAATACTGACCCTTGTGGTACTCCTTGTGGTATCAGCATTGCACCCGTGCGGAGCCGGGGCGGGTCGCTAGTAAAGTATAAGTGTATATACTTTAGTATTTATTGTGACCTTTGTTTTTATGTCTCAAACTCTATTTTGATGTAAACTGTGGAAAATTTCAAACATTCATGGTAAACTGCCAATATCTATCATTGGCTCACTCATGAATATATCAATTATGTGATTTTAACTGTATTGGAAGTAACGCGTAATAGGCTGGAGGTGTCTGTTTCTTCTCTAAATACACATTTCCGCGTTCATAGAGATATACTTCAGAATTCGAATTGAGGGGTGGGGAAGGGTAGAGACAGAAGAGGGGAAGGGGAGTAAGTGGAGTGGAGGCGTGACTGTACACGCGTGAAAAAGATATTGTATAACAAAACACGTGTTGCGTTTTTGTAAAACTGTTTAGTGACAATCTCACAATGAAGTGTTTTTTGAATACGTTTTCAAAGTCATGTATATACTGCACATCCGAATCAAGACAGTTTTGTGAATAATGGTCCACTGATGAATAGGACTGTGTTTGCAAATCATAGTTCTCAAATAATCATATGATAAAGTACCTAATATAAGATTTTTATATTTCCAGGTTTTGTCCTTCGGTTTTCCTGTACTTGGCCAGTGTAGTTCCCGCAATATGGCTTCTGGAACTTGACAAAGTTGATAGAAAAATGAAGGCGATGGGAGATCTACCGATGAATCTTACCACGGGAAGCCAACTCAAAGAACTGAGTACTCTTTTCGCTGGGGTAGGTATGCTTAAGATTTTAAGACATGTGAGAACGGCTAATCGTATATCCTTCTTAAATAGAGTTCTGGGGGCAATCAATAAATTCGTAACTGACAAGTTAGTATTCTGAAATAAAAAACAGAGTCCAAAGCACATTACATAACTCAGGATATGAAACTACAAACATCTTTTCACTGCTTATATAGATCATAGGTCATAGGTCAAGTGTGCAAGTACAAATACATAATAGAAAAAAAACCGAAACCCTCAACTTTCGAATGGGGCAATATATAACGACCGTAAAAATTTTGTGACTGAATACGTCAAATGTAGGAAGAATATGGGTGAGAAATACAGTAAAAGTACTAATTGTATTCATAACTTTTACATAAAAAAAGACTACGAAAAATACATGAACATTTAAATCAAACACACCTCCTTTCTATTACTAAAATATACCTACTTAAAAATTATCCCTTTTCATGAACATCATGTCCAACTTTAATATCTTGCTCCGTTCTAAAGTAAGGAGGGGGGACAGTGCGAACCAGTATACGAGTGTGTATGCATTATATGCATATATGCAGTGTTAATCTATAATTATAAATGCTTAAGTCACTTACTTAATACTCACTCATTCATCTTTGTTTCTCCGTACTGGTAAGTCCTAGGAAGCTAAAATTTGGTATGTAGGAGCTTCTCAGGTCTTAGATGCGCGATAAGTTAGGATTTTTGAATAGTCCAAATGGGGCGCCAGACGCGGGGAAATGCGCGTTCATGAAATAAAGTTACCTTTTTATCACTGTTTCTTCATACCTGTATATGTTCAGAGGCTGAAATTTTGTGTGTAGGTTCGTTCTATATTGTAGATGTGCAATAAGAAAGGATTTTAAAACATTCCAACTGGGGCGCTAGTCGCGGAGAAAAAGGCGTGTCATAAAACAAAATATATTTCCATCACTGTTTCTCCATGCTCTTAAATTCCCGGTGAGTGAATTTATATTTAGTATCTGAATTGCATCAATGCGGAGCCGGGGCAGTTCGCTAGTATATTATGTGTTGATACATAATTATTAAGAAGTTATCGTGAAAGATATTGTGATATGTTGTAAAATCTACATGAACAAGCATTCAACTCAATGAATCATGAAGCTATTGAAAATCTATGTTTTTATATTTTACTAGAAATATATCGAATATGTCTGTGAATTTATTTTGAAATAATCCTTCGGTAATACCTATTTCTGTCTTACGAATGATACTGTCGAAAAGTCACCAGAATTAAAAAAATTCCATTACATTTGAAGGGAGGGGAGGTTGTTAATTCGAATAATACACAATACAACGCCTATCCGCCTATTTCAGATCACTTTGAATTAGCGTCATTGGGCTCAATATATATATTGTTTAAGATGATATGTAGAGTGAAATATCATACTGGACATCAATAAATACTGTTAATCATTTTAATTGCAGGTTCAAATACAATTGCCAGAAATATCGATGAGTACGGAGACTTGGATAACATTAATTGAGCAGTTTTTAATGTTGATTCTCATAATTGGAAGATGGATGTTGCCAAAAGGTGATCTCACCAGAGATCAGCTTAGCCAGTTATTACTGGTTTATATTGGTATGCACTTAAACTGAATTTCCTAGGAACTTACTTTGTCGTGGATCAGTCCAATGTTGTTGCTTCGAAAAGTGTAATGTGATGTTATTTTGATAAATGTGCTACCTGATATTTTCGTTGAAATTATGTTATAATTGTGGATAATGATATCCTGCCAGGGAAATGAAACAATATTTATTGAGTTAATAAATGAATATATTTCTTTAGACAATATCAGACTAAAATAATTTATAAAATCTATAGTGAAATTCCTGTGATATATCATGGATTGGTTATTTACGATAAATTCTATTTACTCAATTTACATACACTTTATCATATTATAAAGAGAAGAGATTTGTTTTTAATAGATAGGACAAAAACTGCTTTATCGATTTGAAAAATTCTTTCATGTATAAAAAGCTACTGTTACATTTTATCCCCGTGGGTTTACCAATAATTAACTACACTAACTAACTATTGTCAAACTAAAATTTATTTCACTTTGAATACAACAAACACTTCCACTGAAACTTCAACTATTACTTGAATGTGCACTGTAACTTTCACTTGACTGTGTCGATATGCTGGTGGCTAGCTTTTATATATAGTAATCGAATGCGTTGGAGAATTTCGCCGAAATTCCGTCGAAGTCGGTAGCATTATTCTCGCTACATTTAGAGCGGCCCTGAACATCGTAAATTCGCGCGCTCTTAGCTACGTCACCATTGGTTTATGGCTACCAGTGGCGGCCGGCGTTATTTTTCTCAGAGTAAGATTTACAACACTACCCCCTTTCCTGAGGTTGTTCGCCCGAACAGCATTCCAAGAGGGGACATCACAACCCATGTAAGGACTATGTGAATAATTTTAGGCTTGCTTCTGGGTGACAATTGGATTCTGTATACCAGATCGTTTATCTTATTGGTTACCAAGTAAGGTCCTTGCCATAATCTCTGCAACTTGGGACACAAACCTTTCCGACGTTGGGGTTGGTAGAGCCACACTGCATTGCCCTCCTTGAAGCTCACTGGCAGCGACTTTTTGTCAAATCTTATCTGCCACACAATATATCTATCGGAAGTTTCAGTCCCCTACCAGTTAATAACATGGATGGTGTGTAACCATGTTGGGAGTTCCTGTATGCTAACAGAAAAAGAGGAACCAATTCATCCCAATCTCTTTGGTTTTCGGATAGGTAGTTATTGATAGAGCGATTATGCTCCTCGTCCATTTCGTCGAACTGGGTAAAAGCATTTGTTTTTGTCTTCTTTATTCCCAACAGAGTCATTATTTACTTCCATAAATCCTATTCGAAGTTGCGGCCCTGATCCGAGCGTAGTTCTTGGGGTACTCCGTGTCTGGTAATTACACTCTGCAACAGGTATTCTGCCACCATTTTAGCCTTTTGGTTGTGTAAGGCTACTACTTCAGGCCATTTGGAAAAGTAGCCCATCACAACCATAAGGTACTTCTTACCGGATGTGGTCATAGGGAGTGGTCCCAAAATGTCTAATGCGATTCTCTCAAAAGGGCTACCACTGAGGTACTGCTTCAACTTTCCTCTTTGCCTCGTCTTCGGCCCTTTCTCGAATAGCACAAGTCACAGCGCTTACATCACTCTTTCACGTTTCGACGTCAATTGACCCATTAGTACCTCCCGCGCACTGTCGCTAGAGTTCTATTTACTCCGAAATGCTCTCCAGTGTGACCATCGTGGAGCTGTTCAAGGATACTCAGGATACACGTCTTTGGAAGGATTATCTGGAATTTGTGGGTTCTTCCATCCGGGCTTTCCCATTTTCGAGTGAGAAAGTCATCTCGAATACTCATGGAGTCCCATTGGAATCGGTAACCCTTTTCCTGTTGGCCGTGCTTAGAAATAATTCTGACCTCACTCCTTCAGCAATCCATTCTCGTTCAGTTTTCAAGGCGGGATCCTCCTTATGCGCTACGATGATGTCTTGCCTAGTCAGGAAGGAAGTGTCACCCTCAGAGGCCGTAACGTAACGACCGTACCACACCATGGTCAGCTGATTCCTCAAATTGTCTGTCCGTATCCCTGGACAAGGGACCCTTAAAGGTTGCTACCCTCTGGGTCAGAGCGAACCCGAAGAGGCGGGAGGTAGGAGAGCTCATCTCTTTATCAGAGCTGTCCATAAAGGAGAGACTGCCTGCTACCTTATCACGTCTGGTGGGAAGTTCTTCTTCTGTCTACTGGGTATCCTCGTCTTCCTGGATTTGACAAAGTTTAACATCTTTCCACAGTCATCCTTTTCAGGTCCGGTGATTCTTTCCGAAGTTCCCGGAAAACTTCTTAAAACTTTTTGTCAACTCCTTTAAGCTTTTTTCACGCTCTTCTTCAAATTTTCTTTCGACTCTTTCAAGCTCCTCCTCAATTTTTCTTTTAACCCCATCAAGCTTCTCATCGACTACTTTTTCCAATCTTTCCTTTATTTTTTGAGAAGTTTTCGAATCTTCAAATAAATGAAGGTATATCTAATTGTCCTTTTTTCTTTCGTGTTTTTCCAGAATATTCAGTAATAAATTCAAGATCTTCCTTTCGGCGTAATCGTTTTTTCTCCCTACTTCGTTCTTCATTCTCCTCCAGGCTCGCTTGCAAAGCCTCAAACATTTTCTTAAGCTCTTCCATCTCGTCGTAATCGACACTTCTTGTTCGCACCATAAAACAGTAGATTTTTAGTCAATTATTCACTTCCAACAAATGTTACGTTTCTCCCCGTAGGTTCACCAATAATCGACTACACTGAACTATAATCAAATTTTATTTCACTTTGAATACAACAAACACTTCAACTATTATTTGAACGTCTATCGCCTTACTAGATCGCTTCGCATACCGCACTGTAACTTCCACTTGACTGTGTTGATATGCTCGTGGCTAGCCTTTATATATAGTAATCGAATGCCATAAAAAATTTCGCCGAAATTCCATCGCTACATCTAGAACGGCATCGAACATCGTACATTTGCGCGTACATTTTGGAGGAAAATAATCCTGCCCTACATCAGATGAGTTACAGATAAAATAGAAAAAATTCTGTAACGAACCAATATAAAAACAACATATACACCATCGAAAATCATGAGGAACTCTTTGAACACAAAAAACAAAGTAAACCTAGAAAACTGAGGCATATATGAAATCACCTGTGGAGATAGCAGCGGAGAATAAGTCCGCCAAACAAATTGGCGAATATCAGTCAGATTGGAAGATCACACACTCTCACCTCACAATAAAGAAACAACTCGAGTCCTATACCAACATTTCTTGATACAGGTCATAACACCGTCTCAAAAGCTCCAAACAGATCACAAGTATACAGCACCAGAAAATCAGAATGATAAGGAAGGCGATCGAAACTGATTAAATCAGCAGTAAACAAGAGATGATGCACACAACCTCTCAGCTGCATGCAAAACCATCAAGGCCAGTGCACTACAAACATCAAACACACCGCCCAGAGCAATAATAATCATTGCTCAGAGCAATAATTATTGTGCGTCCAGTCAAGTGTGCATCACACCATTCCGATTGCCATCTTGATTTATTTCAGGATAGAGCCTAGCTGCTCTACCCTTTAAGCGTACTTCCCATGGAATCTTCCAGTCGAAGTACCAGCGCTCAAGGTCGTCCAATGCATGTTGCATGTAGATGACTTCGAGCTCACGACCCATGGAAGAGGCAAAAAGAGCCTTGTCGTCGGTGTGTAGGGTAAATCTTACGCGCTCGGACCTCGGAAGGTCGCTGGAGGAAGGTCTACTGTTACCTGAAAGGTTCTGCTCTTCAGAAAAGACCAGATTCACCGGACAAAGTCCCGGGCAGGCCGAACTCAAGTGAAGAAGTACTTCATACCAGACACGGTTGAAAGCCTTCGAAATGTCCAAAAAGACTAAATGGACGTTCTTGTTATTGTTAAGCTAGTGGATGGTATTTTCAACCAGCCTCAGAACTTGTAATTCGGTGAAGTGGTCCCTTCGGAAAGCAAATTGCTCGTTGGACAGAACATTTCGGTCCACGATTTCTTCGCCGAACCTTTGCCGGACGACTCTTTCGTCTAGCTTAGCCACTTAGGAGAGCATGCTAATCGGGTGGTGATTCTATGAGAACAGCGGGTTCTGAAACTGTTTCGAGATCATCACGTTGACTGCATGCCTCCAATCTTCTGGGGAAGTGCCTAAAGGCCAGTGGGCTATTTATAATGTTCAAGAACTTGTTGACGCAGTTTTTCGTGAGTCTCTTCAACAACCTGTTGGTTATTGTCCATAGTCATTGCTTGGCGTTTAAGTCGTCAGCAGCCATAGTGGGAATGTTGGTTCCCATCTGCAGTTAATCCAGAGATTCAGGAAGAAAATGGTTCTGCGGAGGGTTATAAATAGAGATTAGTCTGTGACAACCCCTTCTCAGCCGAATTTCGACACCCACGGCCTCAGTTCTGTGTAATCCGATATTATCAATGGCATATTGAACACTCCGGAAAAATCGTTTGACAAAAATCCCAACTCCTCCAGCACGTCCAACACACTTCCTGTGTAATTTGGAATGACAAAGGGTTTGTTGCGCAGATCTTGAATCATGGTCACGTCGATGTTAAAGTGAATCAAGACATTTTAAAAGTTGTTCCAGAATAAAGTTCTGGAACAAATTTCATTGGCATTCCAAAAGAGGCATTCCAATGTAGGCTGTCCAGCCATTAATCAGCTTCGATTAGCACGTTTCTATTCAACGTAAATATTTAACTGAGTACGGGGAATCTAGCAAACAGTTTGTCCATCTGATCCAGAGCGGAACAGATGTTCAAAACCCCCTGTGTCTGAGGTGAGGGCTCGAGAAGGAGTCGGCGTATGGGGACATTTCTAGCTGCGTAGGGTAGGGGCGGAGACCCTTTGACTTTCTTCTGTACTTTGGGGTACTCCAGGCCGTCGTAATTGTTTGCCGTGTATCACCCCTTGCAATTGTGGCACTTCGGAGAATAAGTCAAGTTTTTGAAGGCGTTGGAAAAATGTCTACAAGTGCTCTTACGGCAGCCTGGAAATGTTAGGCAGTTGCATTGGCAGTGACCGAAACGTGTTCATCGATGGTACTGACCCGTCGAAGTTTTAGGGTGTTGGGGTTCAACCCGAACCCTCACATTCAGTGGGTCTTTGATCTCATAGATGTACTTCTGGTATTTGATGATTAGTACAAGGATCTGATAACAGAAATAGAGTCAAAGCCCCTATTTTCGAGCTCTACACGAACATTGGAGATATCCAAGTGCTCTGGAATACCCTGAGAGATGGCTCTGATTTGTCGGACTTTCGGGATTGAATATGTATGGTGAGGGATTTTCTTCTTCACCAGGAGCTTGGCCTGGCCAACCTACAATAGTCGACATGACGCCGTCATGCAGGTTAACTGATTCGGATAATCTTATTTTATCCTTCGCAATAAGATTAGTTAGTTCCACCCATTTGTCCTCTGACGAGCAATGATGGATGGCAGCTGGAAATAACCATAAAAAATATGAAGGAATAATTTGGGGATAACTCTTTTTTCTTCGTCGAATCTTCCACTACTTTTAGCTCTTTTCTTGGGTTTTTTATTGGCTTTCTTTCCACTGTGATTTGGTTATATCACTTCGTCTTATATAAACGCTGCTCAGTCCAAGATCGTTTTCACCACCAATGTTCATGAAAATTTGGATTCAGGTCTAACTTACCCTTTATTTCAAAGTTGACCCGGTACTGGGATTGTTTTTACACTGAGAATGGATATCAACCCTTCTCGGGGTGAAAAATGTCCGGAAATGGATAGATTGAATAATTCTGAGTAATTTTCATTTCATAGTTTTTTTGGAAGTCAATATTTTCCAACAAATTTGCGAATCGAAGTGTTAATTTTCCATTTGATAAACCTATGTTCTTAGGCGGTTTTTCAGGAATAAGTCAAGGAAAGTATTTTATAGGACAAAATCATTACACCAATGTAAATGTACAGCTACCAAAATGAGTCATGGCCGGTAAAAAAAATTATCTACGTAAAGTTTATGTCGTTAAATTGCATTTGTTTATGCAATTTACTATTAAACTCCATCACTAATTGAATATGGTCCTGAATTTGGATGTTTACAGTTCAAATAATCTAACAGTCTGATAAGAGATTTCTACACATCTACTGCACATCTTGCGGGAGGGGCTTCCCACCGGCCATGACTCGTCCGGCAGCTGTAGCTCATAAACAAAAAAACCGGTGAGTTTATGGTGTGAGTAGACCCAATACAAATGGAGTGATAGCTTGTTGAAGGTTGATTATTATTCGTCAAACGCCAAAATTGAAAGTTTCAAAGTGAAGTAACAAAAAACAATGCATTTTTCTAGACAAACTTTTTCAAATGTCATAGTTTTTATTACCTCAATTACCACTCCAACTAAAAATAATCGATATCACTCCACAATTCACATTATTCATTTACTTCTAATGTGCTCTAGAAGTTTGATCGGTTTACTGTGCTTAGTTTTAAAAAAGAGTATTTTGTTGATTTTGCAAAAAGTTCCATCTAACTCCAAAACTATTGATGATGAGCAAAATATAGGTATAATGTGTACTTTCGTCAATATGCCTCTATAGTATTATCAATAGTTATTTTGAAAAATAGATATTTTTGCAAAATTTCAAAAAAATTTCGTCTCACTTCAGGTTCAATTTTTTTCAAAACTAAGCACTGTTCTTTCGTAAAGTGGTGACTATTATTTTCAATTGGAGTGGTATTAGAGAGTGATTTTCACATTTTTTCGCAGAATAAAAAAGGACCAACATTGTTTTTTGTTATAACTCGCTTAGTTTTGATGCTAGGGACTTTTATGAAAAATAAAAGTGAATGTTTTTAATCACTTCTGTTTATATTGGGTCTACCGACACCGTCTTATTTTATAAGCTTCATTTTTACTTCAAATTATGTTTTCGATAAAGTACTCACTTTTTAAGTTACTTGTAAAAGTCCGAGAGAAAACGTGGGTCTATTGGTTGGAATGAAACAAAAAGAAATATAACTTCATAGTAGAACCAAAGTTGCTAGAAATTATTGAATAGAACTGGCCGATACTTGATGAAAATCCATATTGAAAAACTAATCAATAGAGTTTATTGTATGATTTTCACTATAAAAGGGTTTTACAAAAACGGCGACACGTGTTTCGCTATACAATAGCTTCCTCAAGTATAAACTTCCTTATGATTATGCATACAATGATTTTTTTGCTAGAAAGTAGTCAGTCTATCTATTTCCGGATTTATTTTCAATGAAATACTTCATTAAATACCAATGTTGCATTTTCATATTTATAGATCTTTCTTGAAACGGTTAATTGCTGTAAATCAAATTATCTGAAAGAACAATCCGTTCAGACCAGTCTCAAATTACCTTCATTATAGATTTATGGACTGACGCCTATCAGAAAACAACTACTCCCCTGGCTAATATTCACTATATCCTCGAATATTTGGAAGGCGATCATTAATATGGCTTTCGGAAACAAAGATCAACAGGCGACCGTTGATCGTATGTCGTATGTCGGCTATATTTGGAATAACGCAATCGAGAAACATGGAGAATCATGGATCTGTTGCGCTAAGGCCTTTAACCGTGTGTGGTATTAGGGTTTGCTGGCCAAACTTTGATGATATGGCTTGTCGGACCTGAAAGAACGTTTCCTGCGAGTTGCCGTCGATGGATATCTCTCGAATACTTCCACCATCAACGCTGGTGTTTCCCAGGGATCCATATTGTCTCCAATCCTCTTTTTATTGTGTATCAAGGACTCATTGGAAAAAACCAAGAATCTAATGTATTGCTTTGCTGACGACAGCACACCGGGACATCGGCTACTGAGGCACATCTTCACCGGCAGCAAGAGGTTGCATTTCTCAAGGAGGATCTAGAAGTGATTTCGAATTGGTATGAAAGTAACCACGTTCAATTCAATGCCACAAAAACCGAGGCATCTGTTTTCTCCAAGAAGAATATTATCTCCGAACCAGAAATAATAATGTCAGGTCAGACAATTCCGCTTTCTGCTTTGACGAGTTTGTTGGGGATTGAAATGGACACCAATATATCTTGGCACAATCATGGCGCTGGAATTGCAAAGGCTGCTTCTTAAAAACTTGGAACACTGCTCCAAACTAGAAAACTATACACACCTCAGCAACTTTTGATGCTTTATAAAGCTGACATCAGACCTACTCTGGAGTATTATTCTCATGTATGGAGCTCTGCCCCCAAACATACCTGGATTCCATCCAGAAAAGAACCATCCGCCTGACAGGAGACGCGAACATCACGTGCAATCTTGATAGCCTGGGACATCGGAGAAAGGTTGGGGATTTGTCTCCCGTCTATAGATACTTTCACGAGCAATGTTCAAGTGACTTGGTACATTTGATTCCACCAAGAGCGGTACATATCAGAAATACACGACGGACTGTGGCTGCTCATCGCATCGAGGTTCAACTCAGTACACCTCGAACTTCACTGCTTGAGAACTCTTTCATCTGGAGAATTGCGTTTATGCGGAACAAACTTCGTGAGAACGATTTTTCGAATGGATTTAATCTCCAGCGATTCAAATCCAATGTGAATCGCTACTTTCACACAGGCACCGCTATGAGAGCGCCTTGAGGAATTTCCTGTAGTGCTTGTGTTTTGTTCTTACAACGCCACAATGGGCGTTGGACTATATCCGACAGGTGTCAGTGCAAGATTCTACACTGAAAATCTTGCATACATAAAAGTTATTCCTGCATACATATGCCAACAGCATATGCAGGAATAACTTCAGTGAAGAATCCTGTACTGACACCTGTCGGATATAATACAACGCCTTTCATGGTACTAGCCAAGGAGTAGTTTTTTCTGATAGGTGTCAGTCCATTACCTGAAATGTAGGTGATTTGAGACTGGCCTGAACGAATTGTTCTTTTAGATAATTTAACTCGATTTTATCCTCAAATTGTTCACACGGAACTTGATCATTCGTAAAATTAAATTCACTTTTGATCCTTCGCTGTATGTTGGGTGTTTTCACTAACATTTTTGAATGCGACATTTATTGTATTTTCTGTTTTAAGCGACATGGCATGCCACTGTTTCACTGATAATAAGTAACAAAAGTACACCTGTTCTTCATGAAGGTTGAATAGATACTAAGTTTATCAGAAAGCAGTTTACAATAGTCGATAAGTACACAAACAGAGTGGAATGTAGATTTTTAAAGTGTTCTTGCTGTTGAAATACTATAGCTGTAACAACTATTAACAAATAACTTTGTGAAATTTTCATCCTGATTTCAATTTCTATTCCATTATTTAAATTCTGTTAATGGTCAACTGATAAACTTTCATCTTCTCAGGCACAGCTGCTGATATCATAGAATTTTTCGATTCTTTCAAAGATGACAAAATTGCATCACATCAAGTTTTGGTTTTTCTAACGTTGGGCATATGGTAATTACGGATTGCCTTCATTAGAATTTTTGAACAAAAACTTTTTTTTACAGGTCATGGAGTTTGATGCAGTTTACAGTGGTTTTAACAGCTACAAAATCAAGAAAATCTCGACTTGCTACAACATCTTCTACTGTAGACAGGTATTGTAAATACAACAATCAAAATAAATACCGTTTTGAAGTTTCTATAATTTTCGGTCGTCAAATAGAGTTAGAGTATTGATAATTTCAAAAGAGAACTGGCATGTTCATTAAAAGTTCATCTTCTCATAAAGTCATTTGTTTGTGAGTGTACGTAGTGGTACTCTTAAAGTCGGCATTATATGGGTTTTTATTGTCCCATCATCATAAATGAACAGGGACAGCATCTCTTTAACAGAAAACGCTATTGAAAGTGGGGAAATTTTCTATAACATTCCTTAATGCCCATGGACTGACTGGTGGGAAGTTAGAAAGGAATAAAATAGAAAAAAGGTTTGTGGTAATGGGGTGGGTGGATATATATGGCAAGATTAGCCAAGTGTTTTGTTGTTTATTAGTAACCAAAATGAAAAAGGAACAGAAACATGAACATTCAAAAGTCAGATTTACAAAGAGTATGAAGATGAAGAATTATGTGGTTCCATTAAAAACTTGTAGATAATTGAAATACGATTTTTATCAGGTATATCAGCATGCGAACTTTATACATTTTTGTGTTTTTTCATCCTAAACTTTTCAGGTGATATTACAATCTCGCAGGAACTTTTACTGAAGCCAAAATCTAAATTGAAATCTTATCCAAATGAAGCGGATTTTTTTTAAGGACAAAACACAAGCACTACAGGAAAATTCTTAAGGCGCACTTAGAGCGATGCCCGCGCGAAAGTAACGATTTCCATTTGGAAAAATGTTCTCTGGGAGTTTATTCCACTAAAACGGCGTTCTCCAAATGAAACAGTTCCTAAACAGTGAAGTTTGAGGTGTACTGAGTTGAACCTCAGAAAGATGAGCAACCACAGTGCGTTGGGTATTTCTGATATGTAATACTCTTGGTGGAATCAAATGTGCCAAGTCATTTGAGAACCTCCCGTGAAAATATCTATGAAAGAGAGACAAATCTCTAACGTTTCTTCGATTTTCCAGACTATAAAGATTGAAAGTGATGTTCAAGACTCCAATCACGCGGAAGGCTCTTTTCTGGATGGAATCCAGCAGCTTCAGGATATGTTTGGGGGCGGAGCTCCATACATGAGAACTCCAAAGAAGGTCTGATCTGAACTTTTTAAAGCATAAAAAGTTGCTGAGGTGTGTACAGTTTTCTGGTTCGGAACAGTATTCCATGCTTTTGAGTAGCAGCCTTTGCGAATTCAGCGACATGATTGTGCCAAGACATTGGTGTTCATTTCAACCCCCAACAAACTTATCGAAGTATAAAGTGGAATTGTGTGACCTGACATTACTATATCCGTTTCGGAGACATTTATCTTATTGAAGAAAACCGACGTCTGGGTTTTCGTGGCATTGAATTGAACCTCGTTACTTCCACCCGAGTTCGAAATCACCTCTTAATCCTCATCAGGATATGCAGCCTCCTGCTGCCGGTGATGTCTTGGGATCCAAATGAAATTATGAGATAAGTATGTTGTCGTCAGCAAAGCACTATATTGGAGTTTCTTTCCAACAATGCTTGATATACAGTAAAATAAGTTTGGAGACAACATGGATTCTGGGGAACACCAGCCTCTGTGGTAGGAGTATTCGAGATATATCCATTGATGGTGGCTTGCAGAAAACGTTCTTTCAGGAAGCTGGAGACACATACATGAAAATAATCCGACAAGCTATAGCATCGAAGTTTGGCTAGCAAATCCTCATGCCACACATGGTTAAAATTCTAGAAATATTAAGCGCACCAGCTCTTGACTCTCCATGTTTCTCGATTGCGTTATTCCAAATATGGGTGTCATACGATAGAAGATCGCCTGTTGATATTTGTTTCCAAAAGCCATATTGATGATCGCCTAAGATGTTGAAGCCTTTCAAATATGTAAGGATATGATGGTTAACGGTTTTCTCCATGATTTTTGATATCAGTGATGGCAAAGCGACAGGCCTATAGAAACAGACAGACAGATTTGAAAGATTTTTTTGCCTTTTCGAGAATTGGCTGAACATAAACCATGTTTCAACAAGAAGAAAAAACCCCTTTCTTGTAAAAACCCCTTCCGGGTTGAAAAGTCTGTAAAATACTGATGTGAGTTATTTTTGGCGCACGTTTTAGAAGATTTGCTTTTTCTATGGGTATTGTTGCAATTGAACCATCCACTCGTGTTAGTGGTGGAGTTGTGGATTTTGTAAAATTATGAATAACAGCTTTAGCTACCGTCCAGATTGGCAAGCAGTTCATACCTGATTCTCTGATTGGGAATTTCTTTGCTTTCATTTATCCTAAGTTTGCAGCTGTTGCGAGCATTAACAAACAGTTCTGTTTTCGGTACTGGGACTTTTGCGCCACTGCCATTAGGCGAGAATTTTTGGGGGCGACAGCTTGCTCGCTTTTTATCCAAATGCGGTTTGTGCTTCATGAGACATCCTTCTCTTGAGGAGGCGATAAGTCGCTTCCTGGCTGATAAAATCGCTAGATTGAGAGGTGAAAAACTCTTGATTTTGATCCGTTTTACTGAGAGTTGGGATCCTTTGGTCGACGTCCATCTCTTCTGTGATCTCAAGTATCTCAAGTATCCCACGAGAAGCTAATAGGACAAAAGGCCCACCCGGGCAGCGCCCCGCATTACCAGAACGGAAAGAAAGCGCCCAGAATCCAAAATTCTTTATTTGTTTATTTGGTTACAACACTAACAGAAAATCTATTTACATATGGACAAAAACAGACATTCTCCCACATACGGGAGTAGGGTTAGGAAGGGAAAGGGGATAGGTATAGGGGGGAAGGAATGGCAAGGCGCCCGGTATCTCGAAGGTTCTGTTAGTGATACTACTGGATTCAGACTCATATTTCCTTTCGACACGTATACACAAACCTTAGGATGGTGTGTAATTTGGAACGATTCTTGCTTCCACGAATGACACCTCACGGCAAGAATATTCTATCACCTTCCGCTGCTGGATGCTTATCGGATAGTAATGGTTTATAATTTGCGCGACTGAAGTTAAAACAGAAATTTGGTGGCCTGTTTTTTTGATCATTCTCGCCATGAAAGTTAAAAGTATCTTTGATCTAAGCTAGGAGCAAGTGACAACCAATTCAGCGTTTCATTTTTAATCACCTTTTCTGTATATAACTTCGTTTTATTATGGCTTTTATGATACGAGGGTGTCATCAGGTAAATTTGAAGACACTAGCGAACCTACCCAAAATCAGAGTTTTTATCGACTTTCTTCGAGTATTTTCACCTTCCATAATCAGTTCCATGAATACATAATCTTCATAAAAAGTTGCCCTTTGTAACGAATGGAGAATTGTTCTTGATTTCATTGATACATTTGAAAAAACGTAGGATATAAAAAAACGTTCTGAAGCCCAACAGATCATATCACAGAACATTTATAGAAAAAACAATTTTCACATAAAAACAACTCATTCTTCAATCATATTACTTTATTCCTACATTAGGGAAAACCCTAATTATCATTCGTTTAATTTTAATTGAAGTAAAAAAACATACAAATAAAGACCGTTGCCAACCAGACGTTACTACCTGCGATATTGATCCTCTTTAATGAAATATTGTTTACTTTTTCTTTTCAGATCAGAAAACCGTAGTATAGATGTCTGCAGTATCGTATTGAATATCATTCTCCAGGATGCCCCCTTTCTTGTCTTCAGACTTCTTCTCATCACCCACTATCAAATTATCACATATATGAATATTTTTTTCACTTGCAAGAATACTTTGGTAATTTTGCTTCAGATCTATAGGTAAGAATCAGAGTCTAATGCCCATTCCATTTATTTTTATTCAAAAATAAAAACAATTGTGAGACTCATGAATGATATACTGTATATTTGGCTAGCCGCACACATATCAAAAGGTTTTGATTCGAGACAAATTTTTGCTTATGCATATTGTTTCAAAATGTATTTAATATATTATTCACTAAGTACATATTGGCCGGGAATGCAATTCTAGGTGGAACTATTACCTTTCATCGAAATTCCTTCTATAAAATCCTTATGGAAACATTTTCCGAACTCTTCCCACGCTTACTATGTTGTTCACTAGCTTTTCTATAAAGTCTTTGACGACTATGAGATGTATACAGAGTGTTTCAAATTCGATCGAGATAAGTATATTTTGTAACATTTCAAACCGCTTTTTTAAGATGTCTCCAAGCACTTGTATGACAAATATTCATTTCGGAGGAAATTTGACGTGTAGATTTCTCCGGGTTCATATTTATCTGCAAATTATTAATTTTTATTGAAAAGGACACAATGGCTAACTTACCTCATACATACCTCATTTATTAAATTTTCCC
>WOGO01002072.1:0-16572 GCA_015342085.1 Leptinotarsa defecta | reverse complement strand
GGAGAAACCTGCTGTTAATAGCAAACATGACTGAGTTCACGGGTCGCCAGAAAAACGAAATACCCAAACGATCTGACAACTCTGTTTTTCTATTACATGCACTTATTTGACACTTCAAGTTGATGAAAGCACTGATGTTACAAACATAGCGCAGCTACTTGTTTTCGTGCGATTTAATTATAATGAAGAGGTGATAGAAGAGTTTCTTTTCTGCAAACCACTTGAATCAAATATCACAACGGAACTCATTTTTGAGGTTAATCAATGAATATGTAAACAAGTAGGCATTCCCTGGCCCAAGTATATTGGCTATGTCAGGCAAATTGACAGGGCTAGCAGCAAAAATGAAGGAAGTGCCTCCTGAATATAAAAGTACGCATTGTGCCATCAATCGAGAAGCATTACCTGCTAAAGGTATGCCGGAAAATCTTAATTCTGTTCTATCAGATGCTGTGCAACTTCATAAAGGCTAGGGCTCCAAACACAAGATTATTCTCCTTAATGTGTGGAGAAATGGGTGGCAAGTTCAAAACTTTACTCCTGCATACAGAAGTGACGTGATAAAATCAATGGGCAGTTGAATATATCTGTTAGTGTGTCTCAGAGAACAGTTTTCTGACCCATTTTGTTTCTTGTTAGTACAGGGCTCACTTCTAAAATGGATGGAGTCTTATACAGGCTGTTTATTAAACATGAGAAACGTTGTTGAACTGTACGAACTGTATTATGTTTTATAGATAGCAGTGAATGAAATCGAGTGTATTGTTTGTGAAACCGAATGCTTTTGATTTCAGGATCAAAACCTCGTGGTTAAGCAGCCGCTAGACTGTACTATGTGATTTTACGCAATTACGTCAATGACGCAATCAAACGTGAAAAAACAGCATATATACAATTTGTTCTGAACAAAAATAAAAACAATTCAAAAATGACATGGAGAAATCTTGCAGATTAGGGTGTTACTACAAAATCATCCTCTCAAACCAATAGCCTGCCAATTGAACTACGTAGACCTGAAGAAATCAATGACTAGTTTTTTAACGTGGCTGGACATTCAATAGTAAATAATGACACACACTCTTTCATTCTACAATAATAATAAATTGAACGCTACTATATGTGATGCTGATATTTTAACTGCTATCAAAGAAATAAAATCTAATGCTTTAGTCCTTCAGACAGAGTATTTTTCGAGATGTTTGGAAGGTTGCTAATATAATTCCGAAAAAGAATGCACCTACCATGTTCAGTGATCTATGCTCTATCAGCATTCTGCCCTCATTCTCTAAAATATTCGAGAAAAATATTTTCCGTCAAATAATAGCTTTTCTTGAAGAAAATCGAACACTCCCGTACGAGGAGTCTGGGTTTCACAAAAAACACGGAACACAGACTGACCTTTTGAAAGTAATCGACAATCTTGCTAGATTCAGAGATCAATCAAAAGTCACCATTTCAGTACTGCTTGATCAAAGTAAAACTTTCGATTTACTCATCAGCAAGCTCAAGTTCATAGGATTCGATGACAGTTCTCTTAAATGGATGACCAGCTATCTCACAGGCTGATCACAGAGGGTCAAACTAGATGAATACTCATGGTCATCCCTAAAAGAAACAATATCAGGTGTACCGCAGGAAAGTATTTTAGGACCCTTGATGTTTTCAGTGTTTATTTTTGATTACCCCACTTTCTTATCACATTGTCAAGTACATCTATACGCAGATGATATACAGTTATATTTGTCTTCTCATAATACCGATACAGAAAGTTGCGTGGCCAAAATAAACACAGATTTGTACAAAACATTCTTATACTCGGAGAATCATGGACTGAAAATCAATCCAAATAAAACTTTGGTCTTATGCATATGGCCTCAAAGACAAATAGTAAAAACTCACTGTAACTTCAGGCTCACTCTAGATAACGCAGATGTTGACTGGGTAGACAGTGCTAAAAATCTTGGCGTAACCATAGATAGCTCTTTATCTTTACATGAACATGTGACAAACATTTTCAAAGCATCATTCTTCAAACTCAGATCGCTATACAAATTCAAGCATCAGTTATCATCACAAATGAAACTCAGGTTAGTTAAAACTCTCATATACCCCCGTATCGAGTATTGTTGTTCGGTGTATTACAATTTTTTGCCGCAATATAACAAGCAGAAGTTACAACGCTTGCGTGTGATTCGTATGCTGTATACCATATGGTGAATATGCCATACCATTTTTGTTAAAAAATGAAGGAGCTGAATGTGAGGTACGGAGTACAATATTTGATAAATATTTTTTGGTTTGAGTTGCTAAAACACCTAGTTATTTATATAGTTTATTAAGCAGGAATTCTGACATATGGTCAATTTGAGAATTAACTCATTCAACACACCGCATCGTAGTTCCAAATTTCATGCTTTTCTTATGTAGTCTATTATCATCTGAATGAAAGTTTACTCCTTTCAGAACATAATATTCATCAAGGAACAAATAAAATCACAGATGCTAACTGCTCAGTGCCAATTTGAAAAATTTAAAATAAAATGTATGGTAGTACAATGAAATTGTTAAATTGACCAATATGATGTTAAGAATATTAAGAGTTATTAGCAACTATATGATCTTTCATTTTTTTCTCTTGTCTATCATTGTTATGATAGTGAATGAGTATTTTTATAATTATTCTCTTACACTCTTACACTTTATGCATAATAAACGATATTATTATTATTATAAACGGTGCGTAGTATGATGGAAGAACTGGGTGTCATACTGATGGATAAAAATTGTATTGGAAAGGTCGAAAAGCTCGATTAGTGATCTATCGACAGAAATTGTCACATTTTGAGGTCTATTCTCCTGTGCTATTGGGAAGCATTGAAAATATTTCTTGTTATCACAAAGACATATCGCATGATTGTTAGATACTTCAGTCTTTAACAACACTTCAAATTTATTAGTAAAAACTAGACGAAATGATTCGGAAACGTTTGGAGGAGGCGAAAAATAGTATGCAGCGGTTCTGCAAACTCTATCGATTTAAAATTTTATGACATTTTCCGGAAGTATTGCTGAATATGCCCGAACATATATCATCGACATCTGGTACTAACACTTCATAACGAATCTCACCAGTCACCATGGCGGTAGAAATAGAAGCAATTTTCTTGTTAATTTACAGCATAATTAACTCTGGGTTTCAGGGGTATTCTCAAATTAATAAGAAAGTCAGTAGCAAATGTTTTGTTCTCGATTCGGCATGATCGTGATATGGAATATTCGAACTCAAAAGATGCAGAAATAACCGAATGTTTTCGCAAACATATAGGCGTTTTCGTAAATAGTATCAATATGTTGAAATCGTTGAATATATTGATATTTGTTCACCTTTTTGACAAATTACATGTATTCCTCAAAATAACTTTGATAACAATTATTGAAGTAGAGAGACAGAATCAAGATACGGGGAAATACAATAATTCTTTTACGTTCAACTCAATCAGTCTACAAATTCTGGAAAACAAAGATGAATCACACTATTGCAATGGAGCCGAAGACAATGATTAGTAAAGTAGAACAATAAATATCTGAATTGAAGTATTACTGAAGGCTTCATGAAAACTTCTCGACTAATTTACCAAATTGTATTCAAGAGAGCTGAAAACATATCAATAGAGATGAGTTTATCGCAGATGAAGTTTCCAATAAGTACAAATATTTTATCCCAAATAAAACTATTTGCATTGTTCTATTTCAAAAATCAGTAGTTCGACTTCAAATGCAAAACTGAAAAGAATTGCTTTTTGCTTGTTCCATTCACAAACTGATGAAAAACAACAACCCACTTATTTGGTAGAAAAACTCCTTCCCAGACATCAGATACATCCAAGAAACCTTTCATTCAAGAATAATTTTGACATTCCGAATCAAAACAGCACTATCTATGAACGATCTTTCACGTATCATGCTGTAACGATGTATAATTCATTCAGTGAATCTTTGACTAATTTATCACTACCGCTATCCGAAAGTAAACGCAAAATTAAATTGCTCAGTTAACTGTGATATGAACATGAACATTTTTATTTAATTTTATTATTGTCAACTAATTAATTCAAACTATACCACTTTTGGTAACATTTTTTTTTCAAACATGGTTGAGTGGAAGAATAGCGCTAAACTCCGCCACGTGGAAAGAAGACCATTTATTATTATCGTTATCATTATCATTATTGAAAATATTTGCGGTAATGAAATCCTCGTTGATGAAGGTGACATATATGTGATCGACAGCAGACTCAATTCACGAATAACAAAGATGAAAGAGACTTCTCAAGGTATTTATTTACAAAGGCATGCTCCGACTTCCACTGTCAAATGAGATTCATCTTCTCCCTTTCACTGCACGGCAACTAGATGAAACCAGAGCTCGAAGGCAAGACATTTGTAATCCACCAAAGTTTTGACCCACCAAAGTTTCTTCAGTGATGGTGGGTTGAACTACGAATGAAATTCTGGGTTCAATTGTCATAGGACAAGCCTGAAAAAGTCCCATACAAAGACGCATTCCATCAACAAAATACCCAATTTCATCCAGGAATGAAAATTCGCCCCCAGCTCAAGTTTGGTACGATTGTATCAAGAATAAAATCTAAAATATCCCCATTCATATGATACCTAGAAAACAAATTGGGGTCAAAGGTCACAAAACAAACAGTCAGTTTTAGCATAAAATCACTTCAATTAGATCAAATAATTATAAAAAATGTCGAAATATTTTTTTCATAAGTGCCACCGTTTATGAGATATAATGATTCAAAAAGTTGGAAGAGTTGTAGTCGTCATAATATGCAAAACCACTTTTGAGGTGGCGGTTCATTTTGATGTTGAAAGGAAAGTTTCCTGCTGAAAATAATTTGGTGGAACAAGCTAATAATGATGCTGATGTGATGGTGATTGAAACAGCAATAAATACAACTATTGTTGTTGGTGAAGATGTAGACTTACTCGTACTCAGTGCTCCAACTTCAATCGAAAAAAATATTTTTTTCAAACCTGGAAGAGCTCAAAATCAATCAGGATTGTAAAGTACGAACAGAAATGCGATGTATTCAGGGTGCAATTCACTTGCACCCAGGATAAAAAAGAAGAACAAGGAGAAGAAGAACGAGAGGAAGAGAAAGCAGAGCTATTGAAGAATTATAAATCAGTCATTATTTTGATAATAGTCGTGTCACGAAGTGTTCTGGCGATGTATTGAATTCATTGGAGCCTCCATTTTGTTTTATGAGAGAGGGGACATACGCAGATTAATATCTTCAGATAATGTGGCGCTGCAGGTTTTTCCGGGTTTTCCTGTAGCTGAAAAATCAAATGCACTACTGGAATCAATGAAGTCGCCCCGGAGCGACAATTAATTTTTATTGTGTCATAATTACTTTATTCTCCAATATATATGTTGTTATTGTCAATAAAAATCCTTTTTTTTTATTTACACCGTTTTCATCATTCTCAACCCTTGCCAATATATTTTATTATTCAATAGTTTCAAATTCAACAGAAACTCAACAGATACATGGAATAGGCCTAGTGCCACTTCAAATGGCACTGCATCTTTTTGAATCGTTATATCTCAGAAACAGTGGCTTTTAGGGAAAAAGGTTGGAACATTTCGATAGATAATTGTCTGATCAACAATTTTTGTCTGATGTAATTTCATGATAAAACTAACCGTTTTGCTGAAAATCACGAAAATCTGATTCTTGTGACCTTGTGACCCCGAGTAAATTTTTTTCCAGGTATCGGATAAATGATGATCTACTTATTTTGAGGTGGGTGCAAATTTTTGTACCTTCACTCCTAATTTTTTCGTCACCTATTATTATTAGTAAATTCAATGATGAATTTAATCTACTTGCAATTTCGTTTCTATACCCAACCTGTTGATTGTTATTCGAGTAGGCAATTACTCCCCACGTTTCACACAAAAATTGGGGTTACTTTGCCCACCTTTCATTTAAAGTGTTACATTGTTATTTTATTTTTTTTACTTTCTCATCTTTCAGATAGAGAAAGTATTGAAATCACCAAAAAATACGACTTATTATGTCCACAAAATGTTTAGCATTATCTGTCCAAAATTTTCATTGTTTTTTGTATTTTGAGAGTAAAATTCGATTTTTTGAGCAATTTTTGTCTTTACTGTGGCTCTGAGGAGGTGGCTTTGCCCATCTTTCATTTATAGCTTTGTTATACAAAGAAAACAACTGTTGGGAAAAGTGACCCCACTTCACGAGGTGACTTTACTCACCCATTTTTTATTTTTTATTTAAGAGGAGGAATGATATGAAAATGAAATAAAAACATAAATCACATCTACAAACCACCTTCCAAAGGTACAAATTTTATCTAGGATATCAAAAAATGGGTTATGTGGAAATTATCAACTTAAATTTCAAAATTCGGCAATGTAACTCCAATTGACCGGTATTTAAAAAACTAACATTTTGAAAATAAAATTTTTTGAGTTGTTTTTGAAGTAAGAAATAATTCCATAGATTCAATGCAACGCTTCAAAAATAATTGTCAGTGGATGTATCCCATTCAGGGTGAAACTTTTGTAAGGTATCGCGGAGTCATTTTTCTTTTTCGATTAGAATGAATTTACTGGTTTTCTTTGAAACTTCTTAGTATCTGATGAATCTCCTCACGTACATATGACATGACAACGGTTGAAAGTGCTTCAAACTTTGATTTGCTGAAATTCCAGTTTTGAAACAACTTCTCCAAATTCAATGTAATCAGTAATTGACGTTTCTTCAAGTTAAAAGAAAACAGAAATTACAACACAACTCTACAATGATTTTTACCATAATGTACCACTTCATTCGTATATTATTTCAACTTATTCACGCCAATATAATCTTCATTGATAAGAACGAAAACGAATCACCAATCAAAGTATGAATATTCACTAAATTCTCTAAAGTAAAATTATCGATTCCAAATGATTTCTCAAATATAATTCTTGCTGCTATCGAATACACCCAACTATGAACGTAATTTTTGGTCGGGAACGCAATTCCGAAGCTGACATGTCTGGAAAAAGTCATTTATTCATGTATACGCGATACTGTCAAAACCTATCGCATTCGCTTATGTGGGCACATCGACTTTACAAATGCAGGATCGTGGTCTGCTGACTGTGAAATTACGCTAAAGCCTGCAGTTGAGGTCGATATATAGGCTATTTATTGCTCGCGCTCGCCATATAAATATTTGAATATAGATGACACGAAAGTGACAAATTTGTATCACTGAATTTTTGCTCTTACGACCATTTCAGCATCTGGTGTTTCTTTGAGTTCTTCTTTTGAAAATCATTCAATGGTGCCTGAATCTCTGCAGCTTTTGGGATTGTCATTCTATAAAAGTTCACCATACCTAGAAACCGTCTCAAAAAAGCCAGATCTTTTGATTTATCATACTTCAAAATTGATTCAATTTTCTTTATCGATGGTTCAATGCCTTCTGCAGAGATGACAAATCCAAGATATCCAATTGTAGCTTCACCAATTTCATGACTGATTACGACTCCATATTCTACTAGGTGGCTAAATAATGCTTTCGAATGATTTTTGTGCTCATCTTAATTTTTAAAGCATATTGAGAAATCATCAATGTATGGAAATCAAAAATCAAGGTCCCGTGTTATATGATGTACAAAACGTCGACATGTTTGAATTGCATTCCTTAATCCAAAAGGCACTAATGGAATCATTTTTTGCTTCAAATTATTCAAAGTTTTTGAATAATCAATTCAACAACCACGTGACTTGTCATTATTGACACATGACATGACATGGAATATATTGACAGGTATATGAACATATATACAGGAGAAGCCAGAATGGTCACAACAAAGCCATTTTCCTATGAACGTCCCACAACCAAACTTTCTGTCATAAAAATGTGTCATCTCATATTCGATGAGACTACAATGAGAAAAAAACAAAGCGAGCCTCAAGCTGATAGAATTTAGAAATGAAGAAAATTATCCGATTTTATTCAATACTGAATATATTTATGATTTTGTAATGCTTACATAGTTATCAGATCCCAGATGTGGGGTTCTGATAACTGACATTTCTGAGTACGTTAGTTTCAAAGCCTTGTTCTACTTTCTTGAAACATTATTATTTTGACTGGAGTTGAGTATTCAGTACTATTTGTACAAAACAGTCGATGCTTGTGATGAGGAATCAACAAATTTTTAAAGTTTTCGTTGAAGGTAAAATAAAAATTATACCTATTCCATTCTTGACTTTGACACTGATATCCATTCTCGAACACAATGACTGTTACAATGTGAATTATTGAACTATATTCAATAGTTAGTTGAAACTCTATAATCACCGAGAAAAAAAGGAAAACGCATTTGTAATAAATATTATTTAAGTAGAAAAAAAATTCGTATGACATGAAGTTGAAATAATCATCCACAACTTTGTAGTTTATGAATGTTGATCCGAAATTGGCCAATGAGTTCGAAGCTGGTAAGGCTAGTTTCAAAATAAAATACCAGAGTTATGTTAGATCAACATTTCAAAAATTTTAATGGACTCAAAAAACTATTTTCAATTCGTCTAAAATCAGTATACTGAAGAATGATCTGAAAAAATATTTTAACAAAAAACAACATCACCAAATGAAGACAAGGACAACCTGTCATTCAATGTATCCACATTGAGGGTGGAAACTGAAAATGATGATAATCACCATGAGAAGTGAGATGTACATGTAGAAGAAATATGGCATATGAAAAGTAACTGATTTTCTGGACTTTCTGTGCGTTATAAATGAGTAGGAATATTTTAGAATGCAATCTCAAAATATTCATTTATCCCAACGTACCCACAGTGTAGGTATGTTGAGAGGTAGGTACGATTATCGAAAAACAACTATTTCCCCAGCGAATACCATGCCGGACATTTAATTATGTCCAACAAACTTTTATGAAAGATACCTCACAGAGGTTAGTCACACAGATGTTTCTCGTTCATCCTGCAGCAAGACCATGCTGAAATTGTTGGAGTAGATCACCTACAGACCGGTTTCGAAGTATTGCCTCTCATCAGTACAGGAAAGATCCGAAGCAAGCATCAGTGAGCTTGCGACTCGGCTGCATGTATGAAATCTTCGTCTAAGAGGAAGCTACATCACGTGTAAAAAGCCTCTAGAGCCTACTTTGTGAGAGAGATGAATATTTCGAAATTCCACTTCAAAATATTCATTTTCTCATACTTATGTATCTCTCTTCTATACAATCTTATTCGATTTCTGACGATTTTCTGTTGTGGAAAATGGGAAAGTTGTTGAAATAAAATCTGTCTGAAAATCATCCTAAAACATTTAGAATATTTTTATCTATCATATTTTTATTTATGTACATTTCTGTCCAATAATTTTTCGGCAAAATATGAATGGATGAAAAATACCTTCTTCAAATGAATTGATTAGGAATTGAATACAATTATTAAATCGACAAATCATATTGAAAACCAAAGACTGAAAATTATGTATATGACTTTTTGAAAATGATAACATTTACAGATTATGTAGTTCTCAATTTTTTCAATTCGAAACTCGGGTGAGACTGAGTTACTGATTCCGCAGAATCTGACAAAGGACTATCTGAATAATGAAAGATGGGATTGACAAAAGGAATCCATTTTCACTCAATAGTACCCAAAGTATTGATTGCCACCTTTTACTTTGGATTTAACCAATAATGTTGTTCAATGTATTTCAGTAATCTCATTGTGGCGGGGATTCAATGCGAAACAGTCGGTAATTACGACTCTGTCAGGAATGTAGCCAAAGAGTCAAATGTATTTGAACGACAAATACAAAGCTGAAACGAAATTGAGTTGTTCATTAGAATTCTTTCTATTGCACTTCGAAAAAGAATCTTCAGAGTCACATGATGATTCTATTAGTAAAGTGACGCTTCAGAGAACATGAAAAATGGATTCAATACATCGAAAAAACAATGAAAATTGCGCAAAATTATTTTGCAACATGATAGTAACAGTTTCTGATTGGTGAAACGGATAATTTAATAAGGTACTGATCAGGAATAAAAAATATCACATCAGAAATATGCAACTCATTCCCTCAAAAAAACAGTCTCTGGAAAGAACATATTGTTTCAAAAACAATTACTTGATGAACATAACATTTGCAAACCGCATGTAATTCATAAAGAACAATTTATAGATAAGAAGAAGAAGAAGATAAGAACAGTTATGGATAAGAATAACATATAATAAGAAAAATATGGCAGTTGGAGTATTATATAGACCTGGTTCTACATCAAAATTTGGCGAATTTTTCAATATTCTAGAGTTAACTTTATCAGAAATCGTTCCTGACTCTGATGAAATAATATGTGGAGGCGACATTAATACCGATCTCTTGTGTCTTGCTGAAAATAATACAAAAAAAATTTAAGGCTGCATTGATAGCTTCAATTTAAAATAATTAATTGATATGCCAACAAGAATCACTGATGTTACTATAGTGTCCAATGAAGTAACAGTTAATCACTACGGCACTCAGGAAACACCTCACATTTTTGATCATAATTGAGTGTTCGATGCAATTCATCATGAAAATTATAGAAATGAGGAACTGTTTTTTACATATAGAAATTTTAAGCGAATCGACAGAGATCATTTGCTGCAGTTGCTGTTACTATCACCTTTTGATGACATTTTGTTTTTTCAGGATGTTAATGACAAGGTTGAATATTTTACTGATTTGGTGCTACTCATATTTGATACTGTTGCGCCAGTTAAAAAAGTACAAGTGAGGAAAGTTCAACAACCATGGCTCTTTGATAATGTGAAACTGATAATAGGTCTGAGTGACAAAGCTCTTGAAAAATAAAAAAAACTAAGAATGTTACTGATTGGAACTATTATAAATTGCTAAGAAACCAAACCAATATCATGATAAGAAATGAGAAAGAAGCGCATCTCAATTAGGTTATAAGTGGTATCCATAATAGTAAATTATCATGGAAAAAACCTAAAAAATCTTATCATATATTCTCGTATAATAAAAAAAAACTTGCCAGAAAGACTTAATGATCTTCTTATTAAAATCAATAAATGTTTTTTGAGTAATTCCGACAAACATTTTGTACCTAGTCATAGGTTATTGAATAATTATACTAACAGTAATTCAAAAAATAATAAATCTTCTAACAAATTTCGCTCTGAGCCGGTAACAGAAAATATTGTTTGCGAATGTATTTTAGAAATAAAAACAAGAGCCATAGGTTCAGATGAAATTAATATAGATATGCTACTTTTTTCTGTCCTATAATACTACCATATCTCACTAATATAATGAATTCATGTTTGCAAAATGATATATTTCCTGAAATGTGGAACATTTCTAAAATACTGGCTCTTCCTAAAATATATAATCCAAATACTCTTAACGATCTGCGCCCCATTAGTCTGCTACCTACTTGTTCAAAAGTGATGGAAAAAAAATGAGTTTTCAAATGAAATGCTTTTTAAATTCCTCTAATATTTTACCAATCAACCATTCAGGATTTCGTGAAGAACACAGCTGTACAACTGCTCTCTTGAAAATAACTGATGATATTTTCGAAGCTGTTGACAAAAGTAACACGACTGCTTTGATACTCATAGACTTCTCCAAAGCTTTTGATACTATTAGTTATTTTATTTGCAATTTTGAACTTCATCGGGTTCTCTGAACCTGTTTGAAATTTAACTAAAAGCTATTTTAAAGATCGTTCAGTTTGTAGAAACTTCGAAAGGAAACTCAAGCAGTGAGCGCCTCAAGAATTTTCCTGTAGTACCTACTTGTGTTTTGTCTTTTGAAAAAAAAAACAACCGAATATTGTTTGATTTTAATGGTAATATCATATAATGGTGGACCGTATGGTGTATTAGTGGTTATTATATACAATTCAATGTGTTGTATGTGGAATTGATAGAAATTGAATATCATGCATTCTGTTTGATTGATATAAAGTCCTGCGAAGTTGATAGCATTTCTTTTTGTATGAAGTGGGTCTAATAAGATCTCTTTATATTCCAAACACTGTTCAGTGCAATTGATTGCTTCCTTCCTTTCTTTGGAAGATTCCCACAATTTATGAATGAATTATTTCGATGATTGCAGATGTCATACGAAAAGTTCTCGTATTGAAATTTTTGGAAATTTATATTTCGTGACTCTCATTTGAACACAAATCACTTCGATGTGCTTTACAAAATCAGCGACATTATGTGACATAACCTTCAAAAAAGGTATGCAGTTCATTTTTAGTAGTTTTCTATCTTTTTTGTTCTGATTGATTCGGCCGTTACTTGATGAAGATCCATTTCAATTGCGGAAATGTAAACATCATTTGATTGAGAATTTCTTGTATTGGCCTAGATATGTGGATGACGTTTTGGTATGTTTTACGGGTACTAAGAGACAGATACTTTTCATGGAAATATTAACAAAATTCATGAAAACATTAAATTAACTAATAAAGTAGAAGCAAACACCTCATTCAATTTCTTGGACTTAACAATTAGTAGAATGAGCAACAAAGATGATTTTTCAATTTATTACAAACCGTCCTATACGGATATAGAGGGAGAGATTTTGAACAGATTCATATCAACACAAAGTAGCAGCTTATAATAGCATGATTCAGAGATTAGTCAATGTTCCTCTTTCAATAGAAAAGTTCAATAAAGAACTCAATATCATCAAGGAAATTGCAATAAACAACGGGTCCAAAGCCGAATTGATAACCAAAATACTGTCTAAAAGAGTCTACGCAAAAGTGATTCCAGACATTTTTCCAATTGATAAGTTAGATTATCAAAATTATAGAGCTTTAACGTATTTTGGACAAACAACGAAAAAAGTGGGTTCATTTTTGAGGAAACAAGATATTAAAATTGCATATTGAACAAGTAATACGCTGGGATTGTTTGTTAGAAATAATAAAGATAAAACATCCAAATTAGAGAAATCAGGACTATATAAATTGAAGTGTGGAACTGACAGAACATTCAGGAATCAACTCCAGGAGCATAATAAGAGCCATGCCAGTAAGAAAACAAGTTCAACATATTCAAATCATTTGTTAGAAAAAAATCATATCTTTAACGAAGGGTTCGAATATTTCACACATAGAAAATGAAGGTTTGAAACTGAATCATTTGGAAGCAATGGAAATTAATAAACTCAAAAATTTAAACATTCTAATGAATGACCAACAGGATGTGAATAGATCACCATTATTGAATTTGTTTTCTTAAAAAAACCGAGAAAGAATCAGTATTATTCATGCAGAAGTGAGGTATTATGCTTCAGGTGATCATAATTGGAGAGGTACCTCAGGTAGAGGTTTAGGTGATTTGTGAAAGAAAATTTCGATTATAGTTACCTGTTGTATATAAATATTAGTATGAGAAGCAACTTGAGTATTCAAATCACTGTTGATAAAGCTACTGTGTTAGCGAAACATGTGATATATTTTTCAAATGAAGTTTGTGGAGATCAAATCGTGTCTTCTGTCTACAAAAATGTTAATTTTCACAGAGATTTCCAACATTTCTCATCTCCTACATAAATTGGAATACATGTTCCTTGAAACTTCCATTTATGTAATATTGAAGAGAGTTGCTCTCTGAAATTATGGAATCTACATAAACTACATATGGCAATCTGAAAGAGTTTCTATTTTCTATCCCATTCAAAATTATCTTGGTATTCAACCAATTTGGAAAGATAATGTATATGATTTTGTATTATTAAATGTTAGTTCATTTGTGATTTTCCATGTCTGTTCTGTTAAAATATGTTTTGCCGTTAACCATTTCTGGCCCCCCTATGAACGACAACTATCAAAAATCGAAACAAGTACTAACAAATTCTTATCATTTAACGTGTGATTCCTACCACGGGTTGGACGATAGGAAGGGAACATCGATCGTCCGGCCTTGCGGTTCGAACCACCGGTTAACACAGTGTTTGGTTGAATGAATGAAGCAAATCAGCTACGTCATATCACCAGGCTGCCATCCCACCAATTCACTGACAAGCAAAGATGCCTTGCATCGTAATGCTACTTCTCTGTAATCGAACTGATTTCTGTACAGTTTCCGACTAGATAATAGTTATGTGTACTCTAGAGTCTTGAACTGAATTTGACAAAATCACAATCAATAAATACAATAACTGCGATTTTGTGGCAGATTTCGATATACCAAAATGGAACATTCATTCCTCAACTATGACGATTTGCTTGGCGAAATGCGCATTCTGTTGTACGGAAGAGGTATTATCTTTGAATCCATGTTGTTCTCCACCCTCAAAAGCTTTCAAATTAAATTTCCTAGTCTAATAAACTTTTTCGACCTGACCCAAACTATCAAGTTTATAGTTAGACCCTCTGAATTTGTCTGGCCACACTTTCCCCATTTATGTCGATACATCCGCCGTAGTGGCCAGAAAACCCAATTTACGCATCGCAACTCGGCCAATTAAAGAATTTATGTAGTGCTGTGAAACGTAAAACCACACAAAACGGATTGGCCCATAATTATTGCGTTTTCTTTGCTTTGGTAAACTAATTAAATTTAATGGGGTGACTAATAGAACGATAGGGGTTGAACGAGATATGCCCCGTTGGTTATTCAGTTATTTTAATCAAATTCGACGCTGTTAAGTAAAAAGGAATCATAAAGCTGTACAATTATGGTGCAAATTTACTCGCTAGATTAACGAGATATGTTTACGGACTGTGAGGAATTATACCTAATTCAGTGAAGAGAAATATGTAGAAACTAAACCTCATTCATATCATAATTTGAAGTTAAAACTATCCTACATGCTCAATCCATTAGTTGAAACTTTCAACTAATGAGTTGAGCACACAATAATATTACATACTTGCTGTTGCCCTCGAACTCATTCGAGCGAAATTTCCAACAGCAAAATATTCACATGTATTTTTCAATCTTCAATTTATAAGGAACTACACTCAGGTACAAAACGAAATAGGCAACTTGAAGTGTTAACAAATTTCGATCTCGAATAACTTTTTTATTTTCAGCTCGATTGTGATAATTTTTTCAAAAAATAGAGGACATTTGTCCCAGATTATTTCATATCGTACACACTTCCCAATAAAGCCTGATTTATTACACATTATACGAGGAAAAATAAAGTTTCCACCCTTTTGTGAAGTACAGCTCTTAAGTGACACTCAAAATCATCCTGTATGCATTCCCGTATGCTTCATTCATTCCCTATACATCATTTCCTCTTTCATTTTTAGACTACGATTCATTTCAAATTTATGGAGTATTCAAGAGTATGAAATTTCGTTGTCTGTATATATAGAAGTAGGTGCCAAAAAATCAAAATACATTTCACTGATATTTTTGAATGAAACATTTTTTTCAAATGGAACTTTTGCATCTTTCCACACCTTGGAAAAATTCCTCAATGGTGTAGGGCTCCTGATGGAGTAGAAGTTATTTCAAAAACTTCAGAAATCAGCTTACAACCTCAAGCGATTCGCTTGAATTATTTCGTGAAAATGACGAAGTATATCTATATCAAATACATAAAAGGACAATTGTATCAATTTTGATAAAACTTTGAGAGATATTCTAAAATGTGCATTGTATTAAAGTATTCAATTCAATTGTAATTATGACTCAGATTCAGATTCTTTATTAACTATTTCAATCCAAGCTGCGCTTGGATTTGGTAAGTCATATTACACTAAGTAGCTCTGTTTTTTGTATATAGTTATTACCACATAGGAGGTAGATATATGTCATCGGGGACTTTCATTTATAACTATTTCAGATAAACAGTCTTACATACGGTACGGTACACTATTTGCATGTAACTCCAACGGTATGGGCAGCGCAATCCAAAATAGGTCTCAGGGAACAAGAATTTTTCCAACTCACTTAATACTTGTCGTTACATTATGACCAAAATTACGCAAACCCTTTGTAAATTGTAGCCTATATGTTTCATTTGGAACCGTTCAGTCGTTTTAGTCTAGTTCACATGTACTTTTTTTGTGACATTTTTCAGCCCTGTCCAAAAATTACGACCAAGGTGTCATTCGATTCGTATTTTTACCTAGAAAGTTCAAGGAAAGGTCCGAAAACGCATCGATAAAAATTACAAAAGTTATAAATAATCAAGTGAAAAAAAATGGGGCTTTAGTTTTTTCTCAATATCTCGAAAAATTTTCAAAATTTTGGAAATTTGAAAAAGGATTTGAAAAGATCAATGAATTTTCGTAAAAAAAGTCCTGACTCCCGAAACTGTATCTCGATTATTTATAATTTTTACAGAGCCCTGAAAATAGAGCCTAAAGCGGGTAGTCTGGCTTCCGCGCGCCTTTCGTCACTCTGACGTAAAAACAAAAAAAATTATTTAAACATAATAAATGTAAATATTAAGGAATGAAAAAATTCATGTAATGTTGGGATACATAAA
>WOGO01002071.1:0-16574 GCA_015342085.1 Leptinotarsa defecta | reverse complement strand
CCTATATTCAGTTATTTGTTCTAAGTATTTGTTACGCAATTCCACTATTCTTCTGCTTTCCATTACTGCTTGACGTTTGTTTATTATCTAGTTTCTAGTATCTTATCCTAGTTTCGCTATCCAATTCTGAAGAGTTTTATCACAGCAGCTCACGTAATGACTGGAAGTATTCAATTTCTTCCTTATTATTTCAGTTGTAGGAATCTCATTGTTTACTTTGACTATACCAGTCTTATATGTTATGTTTAGTGATCCAATAATTTTTCTGAAAGGAGTTTGGTTTTCTTGCCGACGTTTCGAATGCAATCAAATTCTTCGTCAGGACTCGAAGTGTAGTTTCGTCGTGTTGAATAATATTACTATTTTAAAAACCATCAGACATATCAGATACATATTTTGAAAAATAAAAAACATTGCAACTGACAAACGTCCGAGACAACACCAACACAAAACGGAATGAAACAAACAAATTTTATGTTAATATATTGTTTATTTAGCAGTCTTTCCATTTTGTATGATGTTTTTCCAGTATATGTGAGTGTCTCAAAGGTACCAGTATAATATTTCATATAAGGGACATGGTTAATAGCTTGTTTGAAAAATCGAAGGATGAAAAGGAGTATTACACTTCTTATCAACAATTCTGGTACACCCCGTACATACTTTGTATACTTATAATGAACTGTGAGACTCATTTGCTCCGGCACATCAAACTTTCCACCTATTGTGCGTTTGAATGAGAATAATTTCGTACAGAGACAAAAACCATGCAATCAAACGACTCGAACAACGAAATTATTTCTAGCAGAATGTGAAATTGGAATTATAAATCATGTTTTCCGAAGAATGGACTGTATGTTAATTTTGATTGACATTTATTACATTACCGCGATTATTCCGGTATAATTTTATATTTTGCCTTCTTCGGCTCAGCTTCTTTTGTTTGTTGTCCGCCGCTCAACAATGACTGACCGAGAATAAGTCGGTTTTTTGATATTGTTATGGGTTATTTGTTATTCATTCGGTATAAGCAAGCAGTACAAAGGATATTTCTGATCAATTAGTGGTCTCTACCTGCTGATACGCAATCCCACTCACCGGACTAATGATTAGAGGGCCCCCGTCGATCAAGCTGTGTCGATACGTAATAAAAACATCTCCTCATATAAATATTAGCTTATGGTTATCGATACATGTGTTTTATCACGGTCACTGTATAAGTGACCAACACTTTTTTAGGCGCTTTTGCACGGAATTCTATCTGAAAGAGCAGAAGTTCTCGAATTTCTAACATCTAACCTCTCGCTTATTCAGTTGCAATTGAATGAATTATCAATTAAATTGAATTTGTTGAGCATATTTTCAAGTAATTCATACAATTTTCACGACAAATTCGTGATCAATATTAATGGTACGAGCCATGAAAAACCAGAATCACAAAACTCGATTCGCGATGCTTCAACAACAATGAAATCCGGATTAAAATAACTTCCAATGTCGAGAAGCATACGAGAAAACTCATTTTTCCGGCGTTAGCAATTTAAAGCAATACGAGGCCCAACAAAGCGACCATATAAGAATTTCTAAATTTCAATTTGGAAATGAAATGGAATTCTCTGTGTAGGAATACCAGAGAGGGTCTCTAACCAGCCAATCATTTCCAAACTCACTACAGCGGCGATAACATCTCCCTATTGCTAAAAAAGCCGACCGAGAATGGTTGAATCAATGATTGCGTTTATATAGGGAATGAATATCCATTTATCCATTTGCGAATAATAGAAACGCTATCATCGGACTGACCCTCATTTATTATGGAACTACAATTGATGGATTATATTTCAGTTTTATCAATGGTGGATTTGATTGAATCTCCAGTTGTCGGATTGATCATAATATCGGTTTTTCAATGGTTTTGAAGAAAACGGGTGAATCAATGGCATTTTATTTGATGCCAGCCATTACACTAAATGATAAAAAAACTGCCATACATGTAATATAATTATCGTCACACTGAAAAAAAATAATAATTCAGGTTAGGTTCACAACTTCTGAAGTCGAAACTCTTCCGAGAAGAGTGGGATACCGATGAACGAATCAAATTATTCGCAGGGACCATTGCCGGAAGGTGGCGTTGCATATCTCAAGGAACATAAAGAATTGTCAAAGTGATTTTTGGGAAGGAAAGTATTGTTGACGGAAATAATCCAATAATGAAAGATGATACTACATCAGTAGTGGAAGTTGATGCAGTTTTCAGAGCTGCATCATGTGAAATTTGTATAATATGATCAACCTATAACGTTCTCCAGTGAATTCCTTACTTCATGAAGTGGTCTTTCCGATGAATTGAATGGATGATTATGATACTCATAATGAAATACTCAGAAGATACTCAGAAAGAAATTTCAGGTTGCTGATGAAACAGACATATTGAATTCAGTCCACGAAATTCCCTTCTAGCTTGTTTACAGAAATATAACTTTATCTCCATTTGCAGATTTAGATTCAGGAGCGAATCTGCATGTTTGAAACTGTCCCCTTTGAACATAAAAATATAAAAGCTGAAAAGAAAAACTCAACTAACAAACTAACACTTTATATAAATCAGTTTTTCAACGAGTCGTCCCCGAAGGATGAATCCCACAAAAACTTCAAAGCACCTTCTTTTCCACCACTATTCTGCGGCCACATCAAGCTCTCGCGAAGGAAAATAGAGGCGACATCGATTGCACCTTGATTTAAGTCCGACGTCCATTATAAGTTGGAGATTGGCGGTTTCGGGCTTCTCTGCTTCATCGTCCACCCTTTAGCGAGTCCGCTAACTACCCTCAGAAATGGAGCTGGTAATTGAATTGTCTTGTTGCCAAGCTGGCTCGTACAAGTGCCGAGGATGGAGTGGGGGAACGCCTACGATTTAACTGCCCCCGTTACTTATAGAACTCGGTAATTGAATTTTACCCTTAGATATATATTTACAACTCGATAAATTCCATTTCAATACTAGCCCGGCCGTTAGCTGTCTATGAGAGAGACAAAATAAAACGGATTCGGGGAATTGAGCCCGAGTAGATGCTATCTAGTGTAATTTGTGAGTTTTTGGGCCTCATCTTCCAACGTGCAATTTCTAGCACAATATTTCTTTTTGAAAAGTTGAAAATGATGTGAATGTGCCATATTGGCAGCTGTTCTATTATTATCTGTCTCGTCGACAAAATGAATCAAATACTCATATACTTACGTACCATGACCTATGAATAAAGAAATAGCCTTAAGCCTGCCACGCAAGGGACTCAAGAGAAACTGATTCTAGGATTTGCATTAAATTAATGAATTAATGAAACACTATTTCTGAGAGGACATCGAACCAAGAAAATATATATTTAATTGTATAATTCACAGGATTGAGCCAGCGAGAATTAATTATTCAAATTGTAATGTAAAAGATATTTCCATTCACGATTTGCATGGGCAAAAACCATAACGGAGTTATATTAATAATATTACTTATTATTATGTTCTGATTTATGAATATGCACATAACACTCGGATTATCCATCCATTTCACTAGACGTGAACGAATTATATGAAATTTCATCCTGGCTATTATTTAATTAATGTTTATATTAACAATAAATACGATTCCGTGACAAGCGCCAATTAATATTACTATCACCTCACCTGTCAGAAACTACTGAATGCATTTTCTTTCACTGGCAAGATGGCACAGTACGTTACACTGTTTTCCTCTGGTGAAATCGATATCGTCCGAAAAAATTCACACAAATTTCTTCGAGTCTTAAAAACCAATTTTCTGCTGCATTTCCCCCTCTTGTTGATATCCTGAGCAGTTTTCCGCCTATGATTTCAAGAACAACAGGCCAGGTAATGATCCTTGAGGAACAATATGTTGTAACTATAACATCGTCAATTCTGAACGATAAGTGAGTAATAAAAATTCATGAGACAGGTTCAGGTTTAACACGCAGGTACTACAGAGGAAGTATCTGGTATTTGTGATTTATTTTAGGTTTCAGGCCCACTGGTTTTACGTCTTCTTTATAAAAAAAAATGATTAACGAAACTGAGCGATATCACTCATAATTACAAATATAGCGTTAAAGAAATATGTCAGGAAACAATATGAAAGAGCTCAAGATATTTCAGTAAAGTTGTCGTGAATCTCATCATATTCTTTAGCCAACAGAAAACCTTCTATAACTATATATTTTTTGCTTTTATTGCTATTAGTTGCTGTTGAATCGATATTCGAATTTATCAGTATTGTCCATTTATTGGAAATCTCCATATCAGATTGAACTGCAATGGTTTGGGAAGGAAAGATATGTCGTGAAATGTAAAGGAAAACGTCAATGAAAGTTTTTAAAAATTGAATTAGCATTCTCCATAACATTGGAAATGTAGATTTATTTTTCATCAAGTAATAAAAAAAGAGTTTCCATTTCAAATGTAGAATCGATAACTGTAAGACATTTTCACACTCAATTGGTGTTTTTATGATTCCTACATAACTGAAATACTTGACTTGACTTCAGGAGTAGTTCAAACCTGTTTTTCTTGCTTTCTGAACTCTTTTGAGCATTTTCAAATAACGAAACATAAAAATGTACATTTAGAACTTTATTCCTCCAGTACAAATAAAAATATGCAAGTATTTATTGAGACTCAGTCGTCCCCTGATGATGGTGACTTGATTAGCGAACAGTGACAGTATTTTTGTGAGAAAAATCTTCTGAAATGATTCCCTTGCCTTACATTTCATCTACATCTGATGATATACCGTTAGAAATACCTTATAAACTTTCCAATTATCCTAGAAATTAACCCTGACTGGCCTTAGAAATTAACCTGCCAGTCTATTATGATGAATGAATAGATTCGAGAAGTGTTATCGAGAACCATTTGTAGAATTTTCATATTCAGTACTATTGTACTTTCCTCAAAGAGGATCTTATTTCTTTTAGACACGTCAATCACGAAATATCCTAAATAAGTATTTTTCTACTACCTGTTTCAGCGAGAACCGGACGTGTGTTATTAAAATATTTGAATTTTCGTTAAGAGGATATTTTTGGTTGTGTTATCGTTAATTGTTGTTGAATACCTCACTTTAAATACCATTAGCAAAAGCGTTGATTATGTCCGTTGTCTTTTATCTGACAGGTGAGAAGTGTTTCCATTATTCTGTAGTTTCAGGTACAATTTACTTGTGTTCATAACCAATAGTTTTAGAAATATTTACATGAAATGTACATAATTCATGGATTTTTAATGACTAGTGTACGAATTTCTAATGTTTCCCCTGAACTTTTTCAATATTCAAAAGGACGAAATGAAATGTTATTGAAATTTTTACAGTTAACACTATCACATCACATGAGCAAAAGAGGTACAATCAACAATAAAATCAATATGGTTATTGAAAGTTATTCAATGATCAAAATGTACAGCCCGATCCCTGATAGTGTTAGCTCTTCCCAAGATATTCCTTCAATAGTGCATGGAAATTGCACTGTATTGAATTTTCTGCTAAATAATAATACAAATTACAAATAGCTAAGGTAGTTGTTAATAATGCAACTATCGATTATTGAGCTTTCGATTATAAAGCTTCTTTAGTAAGTAATCGGGTTGACGAGACATCAAAGCTTGTGTGTTGGTGAGTAGATGCAGTGTTCTAAATTCTTTAACTTTTAACCATAGCTGAGAAAATATGGTTATATTTCCGGGTACCAAACGAGAAACGTAGACAGCTATTTTTTAAGCAGGTCCATAAATGCTGTCGCATAAGCTAAGTTTTACGTATGTGTTGAGCAAATCACAATTTGGAAACAACTGCCTGAGAAAGTTTGGTTCAGATAGCTGACATGTTGAGAGAATCAAAGTTCTGGATCAAACCACAATCCTAAATTTTTATCTCGGTCAAAGTTTTATTATCGATGCGAACTTAAAAAAAGTGAAGTTGGTGAGCTCTTGGTTCTTGTTAGGTCCAAACATCATTACTGCAGATTCATTGAACTTGAGTTTATGGGCTGTAGAAATGTCAAAGATGGCTTCTAGATCGTTATTAATACATGACTGAGCAGATGTAGAATCCCGAGGCGAAAAAGAGAAATATAACTGCATGTTACTACCATTGTCATTTATATTGCGTTTTTTTACAAACAGAAAAAAAATCACAGTTATACAAGCTTAAAAGCAAGGGCCCACGGATAGATCCTTGTGGCACTTCCTTTGATACCAATAGAACATTCGATACAACCCTATCCACCACAACTTTTTGAGTAAAATGTTTTAGATAGTTTCCTAGGAATGAAAAATTGAAGTAGACAAGTGATCAAGAGTGTCAAAGGCCTTGCTATAATTCAGAAGCACTAAACGGGTAAAATTCTCACCATCTACAGCTTTAAAGTGATCATCGGTAATTGAGAGAATAGCCGTGTTGGTACTATGACCATATTTCATATTTTATAGATATATTCAAATGAAGTCGGTTTTTGCAGCATCAGTCGTGTAAATCAACTATTGTTGCAAACTAGTACACCCTTCTAAATCGGTGATAGAGGTGTATAAACATCAAACATCAATCTATTTTAGTATGATGGGAAAAATACTGGACCAAAATTAGATCCTTGAGGGATTCTACTATTGGCGTCATGAATGCCCATATCAGAAACTTTATAAACGAGATTCGTATGACAAATTTAATCGAGAGCTTTAAAATAATCGTTGTTTGTTTCATCAATCGATTTCGTATGATGCAATGATCCACGTAAGTGTTAATCAAAAATAGCCAAGTTACTTATGAATTCATGAAATCACGTTGATAGTCAGATATGATATGTCTGGTTGACAGGTGAATATGATTAAATATAATCATCAGCTTTGCTGAGTTGTTGAGTACTGTGTTTTATAAAGCACTTATATAAAAGTTTCATCATGGTGAATTTTCCATACTTTATAGATATATCTTTCTCTCTATAGAACGTGAATAATTAGTAGAAAAAAATCGACAAAGGAAATATCCCAATGAACTTTTGAGAAAGTTCCAAAAATGCGTCATAACAAACTATTTCATCATTTCAACGGTTTTTTAGGATACGTTATATGTGTCACATTGCACTCAATAAATCTTTTGTTGAAATATCCAGAAGTTCGTTATACGATTTACCCACTTGCCAAATTAACCAGTCCTTTGTGTGAGAAAAACCTCTTTTCTACCTAATTTCTAAATTCCTTCCCTTTTTGTTGATGCAATTTCCGTTAGAAACTCGTCATTCCTCCTCAAATTTCATTGTATTTTTTAAGAAGAAAGGAGATTCTACACGAGAAATCAGAACCTTATTGACATTTTTAGGTAAACCCTTGAAAAATGCCGTTGCAATCTGTTTTTTATGAACCACCGCCGGGTCAAATCATCCCTCGTACGCTTTTTTGGGGCAAAGTGCTTCTTTATTCAAAGCCAGCGAGATTTTTACCTACAAATCGCAAATGTATGCCGTCCTAAAAAATGGGGTGAGAATCCCGTTTTTGTTCGCCACACATGAATTTTAAGTTGTTCAGATCGTGGGAAAGCTTTTTTACCCATTATCCGCTTTTTTCATTTTCAATACGGAATAACCATGATTGTAGGTTATGTATGACTCGCGCATAAATATTAATGATCATTATGAAACGAATATACGACTTTTTTCGCATTGAATGCATTCAGCATGAATAACAATAAAACATTGGCATTTGCTAACGTAGCAAAGACACCATTTAAAAGCAGCCGTTTGACGAATGTTGAAAATCTCGTTTTCTTCATAAATTAAAATGAATATGGACAGCGGCGACGATTTAAATAAATTTCTTTCAGATACATAAATGTACGGCCAGACAACAATGTAACGTGTTTATGTAGAGTTGAAACTATTGCAAATGCTGTGTCCGGAATACTTTACAGTCAATAAGATTGCCGCAATTGGAAAATCAGTTCATGGGAAATAATTAGATATGGGTATGCTTATTGTCATATCTTGAATATTATTATTCCTAGTAAGAGTCTTATAAGTTGTTCTTTCGCAAATAAATTCAACTGCAACTGCTACATTTGAATACAGTTGATTGTGATTAATATTTGTAAAACCAATTAATTGACGAAAAATTCTAGCTTCAGAATAATTTTCAATCGTTTTTCCTCTCACGTAAAATTTTCCTTGCACAGCACAGTCCTTTTACTTCAGATACAATTGTAAAAAATAATTAAACTATCGTATGATTATATAAAATGATTTTTCAGCGATAACCAAGTGCTACTATCAGTTATGTTTCATCATTATCAACTCTTGAGTACCTTCGTCTAGAACGTCTTTATTTTTTTTAATCCGAAGCAACTGTTTCCTGACAATCTATATAAGAGCTAAGAATCTTTCGCCAAATTCAAAGCAACAAATCAAGCGACAATGGAAGAGGTATAAAGTGAATGTTGGAATATGTTAACATACTTTTCACCCAAATAAACTGCTAGAAAATCAATCATTTGCTACTCAATTACCGGATTAACATGATTTACACTAATTGGTCAGTAGAACATTCTACATTCTGGAACATTCTGAAAATAATCAATAGGTTTACAGTTTTGTTACTATACGTCCATATAGATAACCTGTCGTAACAAATAGGGAAGATAGAATCATATATGACAGATCAGAGCAATAGTAATAAAATTGAATAATTCTGCTTCACATGATAACGCCATGTGTGCCACATGGTTCAGTTCTTGGCCCTTTACTATTTTTTCCATATGTAAAGAACCTTTAATGATATAAAGACGAATTTCCAGCAAAAACTATTACTTAATGATTAATGAAACTTTGATTATTGACGATATCCATTCCAATACAGAAACAAAATTCTCATATACCTATTTAGAAAGTGTTTTCCATTGGAAAAGACACATTGAAAGTGTACTAATCTTTATAAGGCCTATTTCGCTAATACATGATTGAAAACAACCCCAAATATGGAAGCATTTATTATGCTACGGCCTTCTCACAAGGTCAAAACAAATAATTCTCAAGAGATTTCGGATGCCAAAAGCATTTACTAAGATCAGAATTTCTGAGACAGTTGCTAGTCAGAATATATCAGATTATCAATGTAACAGTTCGGATCACGAACCTAATTTTGACGACTTACTTTTAGAAAATCATGCTATAGTTAACAAAACTCACACGAAATTTTTAGGGGTATTTATAGATGATAAATCGAAATTTGATGAGCATATAACAAATTTATGCAAAAAATAGCATCTGGCTGCTATGCAGTTCGAGTTGTTTCTAACGAACTCAATCAATACTCAGCCAGAACTGTGTATTTTTCTCTGATAGAGTCGCACTTGAGATTTGGAATTGCCTTTTGAGGCTTTTGTAGTCAGCAACTACTAAATTCAGTATTTGTTCTACAAAAAAGGGCTGTCAGATACATATTTAGGACAAAATCACAAGACCACCACTGCAAACCATTTTTCATCAGTCAGTAATTTTCTTAGTGTACCTTGTTTATTCCTTTTAGAAACCGTTTGCCTAATTCACAAAAAATACTCCAACTCAGCAGTAAATAATGACAGACGTTACCACACGAGAGTAAGTCGGAATTTACCCTTGCCAATCCCAAAATCAGCAATTACAAAATTTTCTTTGATATATGAGAGCAAGAAAATATACAATCACCTTCAAATGTGTTATGAGGCAATAGCAAATTTAAAAAATTCAGAAAATTAGTTAAAGAAGTACTTCTGCAAAAAGCCTACTATGACTTAAAGGAATATTACAATTGTATTTTAACTCTTAGTATTTCAGATGCTTAATATCTGTAATGATTTATTTATTATCTGTAATAGTTTATATATTGTTTTATTTATGTGTATTCGTATATGTAAATTTTTAACCCTATAATGATTGTTCGCTGTATATCATAATTTTAATATTTTTTAAAAACTTTAACATTGTTGACTTCATAAAGTTTCACTAGTTTTGTCAATAAGGATTTCTTGGACAATAAAGCATGATTGATTGACTTGTGTCTGACTCTCAATACAGTTAACGTAATCAATATTGGAAATTTTTAAAATACATTATTACTGGGTATTTTCCTAAAGTGTTGTATTGTGCTAAGTGAATACAAACTGTTTCTGTTATGTTTTTCTGTCCTATTTTATTACATATACATATATTCACTATCTACTTGAAATTGTATATTATTTTATAGTTTATAGTTTTATATGACTAAGTAGTGATAGTTAATATGTGTAATTTTGTTTGTTTGTTTTTTATTTAATTATTTTAACCAAGCTTTGTCAATAAGATATGAAATATTATACAATAAAGCATATTTTGACTTTGACTTTGGAACAGAGCTTGAAAATTCAGCTCATTTATCTCCTCCAAAAGAAGTATTTAAACTCCATTAATGTGGGAACTTCTGTTATCTTTCGTTAGACTTTGGAAATAAAACTACTACGGTTCTAGGATTTAAATGGAACCCTTATTTCAATACTTCTTTGTTTGATGTAATCTCTACTGAATCTCTTTGTACTGAGAATTCGATATATAATTCTCTTGGCTTTTTATCTCATATCACTGTATGGGCACTAACATTTATGGACCCTAGGTCTGGAATGAGATACAATTGCTCCACTGAAAATCGTTCAGGTTCAATATTGAAACGAGCTACCTTCACTCAGTCAGATTTTTATTTCTAGACATATATTCTTCCTTTAACATTCATAGATTTGGTGATGTTTTGTTTTCACCGGTTATGTTTGCTTATGTTTTACCCTATAAGTTAATATATGGAAAATTCTATAAAAAATTAAAACTGAAGAATACTCACGTTCTGTTTGAAAGTAGATATATTGCAACAGCGGTACCTATTACTTCCTGCATGTCACTTCCTATGATAGCTACCTCTACCATTATCCATAACAATAATCGAGGCGCACGTTTGTATTGTCTGTAACACATTTCTGCTAGATGTAAACCAGTAACAACACCTGAAAAAATATACGACAACCTAACAAGGCTATTTTTTGGTTCAATCAATTAAGATACATTGTACTGTTCAGAGAACACAAAAATTGTCTTCTAAGTTACAAAATTTAGTAAGGTGAAATATTGCAGTCATAGTAGAAAATAAAAAACTGAAATTTTCGTCATTTTTACCCCTCAGCGTAATCTGAAAAATGCACTTCTTCAGGTTTTCACTAGTACTCTGTAGTGACACAATTTTCTATAAGAATGATTCATTGGTTTTCGCACGCCCAATGGTAAAGAAAGTACAGAGCAGCAAAGAAAGGGTAAAAACGTGATTCCATTGGACTATTTATTTTTTTTTTCATTCTTTCAGGTTGTTTAAATTCTATGAAAAGCCTAGTAGTAGATATGCTCTCAACTATGTTAGGGTTATGTAAGAATTCTTTGAATTGCATTTCTCAAAAAATTGTTTTTTACCAATATCCGGAAACCTAGGGAAGTTAATTCACCAGACATTTTTTGTGTTGAAATGGGTATTTTCGTTTTCATAACCAGCTGCCGCCCTTTGCAACTAAAAACCCTGAGAAGTCAAAACTTGTGCGAGATTTGCTATTGATCGAAAAACAAAAGATATTTTGTCATCACTTTTCATTTGGTTTTGACCATTTAGGGTGAAAAACAGGAAAACGTGTCGTTTTAAGATATTTTTCAAATTCCAAAAGTTGTACCTGATGCAAACAATTTGTTAGACCCTTCACTTATTTCAACTTGGTAAAAATCCCCTTTGAAATCTTAAACAACAAATCTACAACAAAAGTACAAAAAGTTTGACTTTGAAGCTCCAACGAATTTCATGAGATGGAATTATACAAAATTGACGCTCCAAAGCTTCATTTGAATCCTCTGGCTCTGAACATAATCTTGAGCTCTCATCATTTTTTTTTCTATGATTAGCTACTCAGTAGGCTCATCATATTTGGAAATTATTTCTCTTTTTTCTAAGGTATCTAGCTAGGGTTTTAACTCAGCTAGATTGATAAAGGAACTTTATGGGGAGGCCTTGCAACATATTGAGCATTACATTTCAACTTTAGAGCATATTTTTCACTGAATTTGCCTGATCCTGTGAACACATGTACCGCATTGTCACTTCCACTTGACTATCGATATGCTCGTGGCTTATATATCGTAATCGAATGCGCTAGAAAATTTCGCAGGAGTTCCATCGAAATCGGTAGCATTATTCTCGATACATTTAGAGCGGCAGCGAACATCGTACATTCGCGCGCTCTCAGCTACGTCACGATTGGTTTGTGGCTACCAGTGGCGGCTGGCGTTATTTTTTCCAGAGCATGATTTACAACAGTATGTTTTACTATTTCCTCTATATATAGATTTTCCATTAATTTATGTGATGCCTGATAATATTTTTAGAGTCAAATCAAGTTTGTTAGTAAGAAGATTTTGATATAAGTTGTCAAATAAAAAGAATTTAAAAACGTCAGTAGACTTCATTTGATAATAAAATTATATCCATTCCAAATTCCAAATATTGGCGAACGTGACAGGAATAAGTTATTGATGATTGATATTATGCAGAAAGAAAGAAAGCAGCTGCGAAAACATTTTTGCAATACTAACAGCGACCTAGATGTAGCCTTGAGTACGAAGCAAACGAGTAAGGAACATATACTATCACTTTTGAGACAATTAGAAGACAAGAGTGATCGACTATTCACCACTGATGGAACCTTCAATGAGTAGTAATTTTCCGGAAAAATTCAACGATGCCGAAGTTCAACAAGAGTTCGACGACATGAAGTTTTATAGAGCTAAAGAAATAAAATATAAATCTGAATGGATAGTCATAGTCATATGCGAGCAGATTGTGCAACCAGTTCACAATGTTCTCGTGGTGAAAAAATCAATCGTAAATTTCTATTTCCAAAGTAAGAGCTGACCAAATTCGACGGAAATGTGAAAAACTGAATCTGGTTTTGGGTACAGTTGAAAAGGATAAACCAGGATGAAGACATCGATTTAGAAGACCAGTTTCAGTATTTGGTGCAGGCAACGGAACAGGGATCACCAGCACGGGAATTTGTGGAATGTCTCCCTCCATCCGGCGCAAACTACAAAAAAGCACTCGACCAGTTGAAAGTATGGTTCGCTGGAGACGAATTTCTGATTAAAGTTTATGTGAGAGACTTGCTGAACCTAGTTCTTTACAGGTGAACAAAAATAAGTCAGTTATGCCATTTTAATCTTTATATGGTAGATTGAAGACTCAGTTACGTATGGTGTGACCACTGAAAATTATGCTGCAATGCTTTTCCCATTGGTGGAATCCGCACTTCCGAGTGAATTACTCCAGATTTGGAAAATATATCGTAATTTGAAGGTAAAAATACGTAGTAAAATTGAAAAAGATTCTTTTGCTTTTGATACCTATCTTACAATATTGTTAGATTTTTTGAGAACCGAGGTCGAATCAGAAGAAAGAATCAATTTCGCAAAAACGAATTTTGAAATTGAGAAGGATCAGCCGAAACATAATAGTAAGGGAAAATGTTCTGCTGCAACATTGTATGCGGTTATTACAAAAGATTCTTCTAAAGGTAAGAAACCAAACTATATATTTTATAATAATAGTACCCATGTAAGTCAAAATTGTTTTGCTACACAAAAACTTTTTTTGGCAAAAAAAGCGATAGTTGTGGAAAAGAAAGGTTGCTTTTATTGTTTGAGAACCAATCATATAAGCAAACATTGCAACGCTTTTGTAAGATGTTTAATGTGCACACGGAAACATTTTTCAATGTGCTGTGATTTAGATTCGAAAATGGTTCAACCAGATGAAAAGTCCAACAAAAATTGGAAAATGCTTTGACAAGTAATTTTAGAACCGACACTGGATCTCAAAAATCGTATATTTCATTGAAGTGTGCAAAAGATTTGAATTTTAAGCCATCAGGAGAGAAAAATATTATACAAGGTATTTTTGGTGGTTTTCAATCATCTCCTAATCTCCATAATACATACGATATTGCAATAAGTGACATTAAAAATTACTTTATTTGCAAATTATTAGTATTGAAACAGAATAAGATATGTAATCAAATATCTAGATTGCGAGATTTAGATGTTATAGATTATTTTAAGAATAGAAACATTATTTTGAGTGATATTTGTATAAATAATCTTCCGCAAGAAATTGAATTGTTGTTAGGGACAGATATTTTTGGAATAATGGACTTGTTGCCATAGAAACGTATCCTAGATGGACTATGAGGGAGTACTAATAGTCCATAACACAAGTAAAAATAGTATTTTTTCCGGTTTTACTTATTTTTCTATTGTTGATTTCTGGGATTTGATCGTGAGGTGTAGTTTTTGAAATTACTATGGATCTTCATCAAGTAACGGCCGAATCAATCAGAAAAAAAAAGAAGGTGAATATCAAGTAAATCTTCCTTGGATAGAAACCGTTACTTTAACATCTCGACACGAGTTTCGATCACCAAGTGATCATCTTCAAGAGGAAGATTAAACTGTTGAAAGTTCAATCTTCCTCTTGAAGATGATCACTTGGTGATCGAAACACGTGTCAAGGTGTTGGAGAAAAACTCCAGTAATATTCAATAAAGAAATAGCTGAAGTAAGGTTGTTGTCTTCAACAAACACGTTGATTATCTTAGGAAAATTTTAAGATTATAGTAAGGTTTTTGTAGAATAACAATCATTAGATATTATAGAAGTTAGGGGAGATACAATTGATAGGCCAAGTCACTATTTACCTCATCTTGCCGTTATTAAAGAACAGTATTATTACTAAAATTAGGCCAGTATTCAACGCATCAACGTAGAATATAAATATTGAACAAAGAAAAACGATTTCTATTAACTTCACACAAAGTGAAATTTTTTTCAGACATTTCGGATACTTTTCCAAATATACGAAAATTGTGAGAATGATGGGTTACATTTTGAGATTTTATAATAATTCTTCAAAGAAAAATCAAATTATAACTGGCTAATCAACTTTCGATGAAAAAGAAATGGCAGAAATTCGTATTTTGTAACTTATATATAGAGAAAGCTTTATTACGGATGGGAAATCGGTTGGGAATATTCATTTGATGATAGACAAAAATAATATACGTGTACAAACTGAACTTATACTGGGTGTTGACAGTAATGATTTCAAGTATCCTGTTGTTTTACCATATAAACATGTTATTGTTAGGAAATTGATCGGGGAACAACATAAAATACATCTTCACGCAGGGGCTCAAACACTTCTTGAAATAATTCGTGATATATCCCGAATGGAAGTAAGTTTGTTAAAGAAGTAATAGAAAAATGTGTCCAGTGCAAACGATTCAAAAGTAAATGCATAAATACACCTTTTGCGCCACTACCGAAAGATAGGATAAACAATGTGTCCGCTTTTGAGTTAACGGGAGTAGATTTAACTGGACTGTTGTACCTGAAAAGAGAGAAAAATCTTGGATCGTACTGTTTAGCTGTGCAGTACATTGAGCAATGCATCTGGAACTGGTGAAATCTCTATCAACAGACGCGTTTTTATCATCACTGAGGCGATTTATAGCTTATATATTCTGACAACAGGACAAATTTTATTGGAGCAAAAAATTATTTGTAGAAGATAGACTGGAATCAAGTTATATACTACTCTACAGTTAGAAAAATCAAATGGCATCAGAAACAGTCGTTTGGTGGGGCGGTTGGTGGGGAATCAAGGAATTACTTCGTAGAAACTTAGGGAAAGCAACTTTAACATATGTAGAATTGATGACAACTTTATGCGATTGTGAAGCCATTATTAATGCAAGACTTTTTATATTTCGGATATATCTACTAGTGAAACTCCAAATTTCGATATCATACGATATCATACACTTAGTGAAAAGACCTGCAAAAGATATGAAATGGTCTCCCGAAGCCGATTCAGAAAGGAGTATCTAGCGGAACTCGTACATACTGGTCAAAGGAAAATGGGTAGTTTGAAAATTGGAGATGTTCTTGTCAGAAGCGACAACGTGAACCGAATAAACTGGCCTATAGGAAAAATATTGGAAATTTATCCTGGAATAGATGACGTACCCAGAGTAGCGAAAATAACAGTGGATAACTTATTCGAACGTTTCAACGTTTACATCCTTTAGAAGTTACGACAGAAGAGGACAATAAGAATATTCATCAAATTGAAAAGAAAATGAATGAAGTCAAAAGTAAAACAGATGGAGACTACATAACAGAAGAAGAGGACATTGAAGAGAGGACATTGAAGAGAAAACAGAAGAGATATTCACAAGAAGGTGGCGAAAAGTCAGAGCTCCGCATCTTTTTGGTTTCTAGTGAAATTTAAAATGTTTTTTGAAACTTCTCCTTTGATTTTTATTTCAATTTTATAATGGGGAGAATGTTTGATTTGAAATGTATGTCTTACTTCATTCCCATGGGGGATGACAATACACCACACGGAACAAACCCGAAGAATAATTTCAACATATT
>WOGO01002070.1:0-16579 GCA_015342085.1 Leptinotarsa defecta | reverse complement strand
TTTATTGAAAGGTTACTCAGTACAAGAGATACTAATCTAACCTAACAAATGGCAGAATTCAACGTCTGCGCATGATAAATCGAAGCAGAAATTGCTCTTCCATCCAACCAGTATCATCATCAACAGTGAATATTATATAGCGTTATGTAGCGTGGTGGAGTGTTTGAAGGCTAAAAATGCAAAGAAACGACCGCATATGGCAAAGAAAAAAACTGTTCTGTCAAGACGACGCACCGTGTCACAAGTCAATGAAAACAATGCAAAAACTACATGAATTGAACTTCGAATTGCTCCCACATCCATCGTATTCGCCAGATTAGGCTTCCGGCGACTTCTGGCTATTCGCAGACGTCAAATAATGCTCACCGGTAAGAAATTTCGGTAGAATGAGAAGGTTATTGCTGAAACTGAGGCCTATTTTGTGGCAAAAGATAAATCGTTCTACAAAAGTGCAGCACTGGAATGAATGTGTAGCTCTTAATGAAGATTACATTGATGAATGAAGCCAACTTTGAACAAAAACATGCATTTTTTTTCTCAGGCTCGGGACTTCTCAGCCCATTCAGTAGCCCATTACCAGTACAGGTCGAACGAATTCAAACAATGAAGCTATCAAATCAATATTTTTGGAATTCAGATACTCACCAAGACATGTTTCCATCAGAAAATATACGTAGTTGTCGTCCCTGAACGTTCTAAATAGTTTCAAAATGAAAGGAGAACTGCAGCCCAATTGAATTTTACGTTCACTGAGAATGTGTTCCTGTTGCATACTCTCCACTATATCAAACTTCTTCAACATCTTCAGAGCGAAGGCAAGTTTTCTATCCCTATATTCAACCAGTTCGACTCTACCGAAGCCCCCTTCTCCAAGAGTTGCCTTCCTCTGTAGATCCGACAGTTTAATATCCCCATATTCTTGAGTAGGTTTGATAGATTCTTTAGGTTTCAAATTTATATATTCCATAAGATCGATGAACTCCTTCATAGTGAGGGTCAGACATTCAACCCCAGGAGGATTTGCAATTACTGTGGCCTGTCTGGCGTTGATAGTCATCGTCAATGCCAGTTCTCCAAAACTATCTCCCTCGTGGAGAACATTAACTATACCTTCCCCTCTTTTCGTTACAGTTACGGATCCGGCATTTATGATGAAGAATTTATCACCTGAAAAGTGAAGTGAACGGTGAAGTACACGAATCATTAGGTTTTTCACAACTCAATCTAGCAGAAGATTTCTCGATTCTAGATTGACCGTGGGTCTTCCACACTCATCTACACTGCAATAATAAGACCTATGTTAACGTACGGAGCCATTGCACGGGTGCCGAAAGTTCTACAAGCGACAAAAATTATATCAAATACAGCGATTGGCTTGTTTATTGAATCACAGGAGCCATGAGAACGACACCAACCGCGGCAATGGAATTAATTACTGGTCTCACCCCTCCGGACCTGTACGTTAAGGAGGTTGCGTTAATGGCCATGTTACGATTGTGCACGGCTTGTTTAAACCTCGTAGGAATGGGTCAATTGAGGCTGAACCTATGACGAGAAGCACTTACTACGCAACCTCTGCTGCAGACAGCCAGTGATGCAATTGAATCCAGGTTTTTGTTTAATAAACCCTACAAAATACAAATAAAACATACCACATTCAAATGCTACAAATGCAATCCGCATATAAACAGACGGCTCCAAAACCAAAGAAGGCCCAGGATGTGGAGTGTACTCCAGATCACTAAGCCTAAGGATTAAGTGGAATGGAAAAAATACCAGCGTGGTAGAACCAACTGGTATCTCAATCGCCACAAAAGAAACAACCATGAGAAGAATTTCTGGCAAAAACATAACAAACTGCACTGATAGAAGACAAGCCCTATTGGCCTTGAATAGACAACGTGTTACCCCAGGGCTAGCACTAGAGTGCCCCCAAGATTTAGCCAAAGTCTCGGTAAATAATAACATTATCCTTAGGTGGGTTGAAGTAAAGGTAATCGCATTGCCGACTCTTTGGCCTAGGAAGCGGCTGGACTAGGAATGACTTCGACAATTGCGGAACTAGCCAAACGTCACACCCATGCTCAATACCTTAAGAGATAAGATGAAATCAAAGGATGCAGTATTGCCAGGATTACTTTGGGCGACCCTGGGAAGCTGAAGCCGGAGAAATATCTGGCAATGACCAGGAAAAATCTACGCTTAACAGTAGGATTTCTGACTGGCCACTGTCAACTAAGGAAACACGTCCCTAGCATGGAGCTAGTGGACACACCTCTATGCAGGATGTGTGAAGAAACACAGGATCTACCGAAAACATATGCACATGCATGAGAATCCGAGGCAGTCGATTTGCTCTGGAAAATTTTCGAAATATAGAAAATAAATTTGTAAACACACTTGATACTTCCTTCTTGGCGATGAGTGATGCAACAAACACTATTGTCTTTCTTCTCAAAAAGTGCTAAAAATTACAAAAAGTGCTAAAAATTAATCTTCTCATTCAAATTGTGTCCAACCTTTAGGAGGATAGGAAAAAATCGCTGAAATCGGATCACTTCAAAAAAAGTTAAAGCTTAGATATATTGCAAACTATTCAGAATATTTCAACCAGCCCTAGATACAAATGCTGCTTATATTTTAAAACATATCCTCAACCAATAATTAATTATTGGAAATAAAAGACCCGCCCCGGCTCCGCACGGATATAATGCTGATACTAAATATACTACAGAATGTATTTGAAGTATCGTTATTTTCCTAGCTGGAGAGCTCCGGTAAACACTTGCGATCGCTTCTAATCATAAAGTGCTATAGGGCGACGCGTCGCTGGCTCCCTGGTTGGTTTCGCCGCAACCGATATGTCCCTGAATTCTAAATCTGTAAGATTCTCGAAAATATTCATTTAAATTAGATGCTGTGAAGAGCCATATTGATCTATAGTTAATGCACAATGTATTAACGGTATTTAATCGGATAAGACACTAGTTCACAACCAATTTACGGCTGTAATGCCAGAGGTAGTTCTTTGTTAATTTTTGGCTCCTAAATGCGAAAATTATAGTAAAAATTTCCTAACACGTGAGATTTTTGAGTTATGATTTTTTCACAAAAATTTAATGAACACGACATTTCTTTTCCACTAAATTGATGAAATTGTTTCAAATTTGGCAACACAGTGGCTAAAACAAGTTCAAAAGCCGTTCTGCTCCATAATGATAACAAGTTAGTTAGAGAAGCTATAGAAACTCTGAGTGATTATTATGAAAAAAAAACTGATGAGGGAGAGGGAGGAAGACACTACCCCAGCCTCGCAGTGCCTCGTATACACCAACCAAAAAGTGTGTACTTTGTGGAAGGAAAGGAAAGGAAAGGGTGGAACAAACGAGGAAACGATTACATATCATCATGTGAATTGAGGACTTCATCATCAATCAGGGTGGAGGATGGTGGAGGACTATCTTCGATGAGGATTGGGGATGGTTGAAGTCTATCGTCGGCCAGTAGGTCATCATTATCAGAATCCCATTCAGAACCCCGCCAATCGTTAGGATCCGGATATTCGCTGTCTAATAGGTCCGCTCCGTCACTACCGGTAACACATTGCACCTTCAATCGATAATGCTGTAGACGACCTCTCCCGATATAGAAGGCCCCGATACTCTGTTGAATGAGGCCCTTATGTCCCCCATTAACTGACGAATATATTTTTCATCCATCCCACCCCAGCCAGGTAGGGGTACCCCGTGAAGGGCGGTACTGATGTCTAAGGACTTTATGCCGCCAATATACCCTCAGTCATGGACCCATTTGTCCTTCTTCGACAAAAATCAGCTAAAAGGGTAAGGGAGCTGGGCTCCAACCTGAATGAACTGAAGACGATTGGTCAATGGTAACAAAACCCCCTCTATTCCTCTTGCAAATGCAGTTATCATGAAGGAAACGCACGAAAGTATGTCACTTTTTCTAAATGCAATAAGTTATAATACGTATAAGTGGCAAATATGTGATGACCTAAAAGTCATAGGACTCACTATTACTTGGTCCTCAGGGTGGATTTACGAGGTTTTGCTGTTTTCTTTGCCTTTGGAACAGTAGGACAACACAGAGCTACTATCAAGTAAAGGAATGGCCTCCGAGATATGAATATATTCCAGGTCAAACTAATGTGAAGAATATACCTCTTGTTAATCCCAAAAACGTTTTGTTACCTCCATTACACATTAAACTGGGGTTACTGATAAATTTTGTAATAGCATTAGACGTTTAAATATCTTAAACACTTTTTTCCAAAATTAAGTGATGCAAAGCTCAAGGAAGGTATATTTATTGGACCACACATTAGAAAACTACTAAGTGACCGACAATTTGATCAAAAATTGAGTAAAGTTGAATCAGCTGCGTGAAGTTCTTTCAAAAAAATTGTTTCAGAGTTTAAAGGAAACAAGTAAGTCGAAAATTACAAAACACTTGTAGAAGAACTACTTGGAAACTACTGCAGAATCTCAAAATATTTACAAGATGGAAAATTCTTGATGGGAAGTTGCAGTTAGAATGCTTTAAACTCTCATGTATAACCATTATAGCCGTAAAAAGTAAAGGATATAAAATGGTTATTGTGGGTTATCCCTGAGAGACATTGTACACCTGTAGCACGTCATTTCAATCTATCTTGTAGGGTTCAGCCAGTCTCTGAAATTATCAGTGTTTCTCTACTACCCATATTATGCATGTTACATATATGAACCATCCTCTTGAATCAATCTATCTATTGTTGTAAATCATGCCCGAAAGAAAATAATAACGCCGGCCGCCGCTGGTAGCCATAAAGCAGGCGTGACGTGACCAAGAGCGCGCGAGTGAACGATGATTCTCCGCCAATAGAGAAGCAACGAGAAAAATGCTACCGATCTCGATAGAACTTCGGAAAAATTTCGACAACATTCTATTACGAGATTTAAAGGCTAGCCACGAGGATATCGGGACAGTTAAGTGGACGTTACAGTGATCTACCAAGGCGATAGACATTCAAATAATAGTTAAATTATTAGTCGAAGTGTTTGTTGTATTTGAAGTAAAATGCGTTGCGAAGTTTTAAATATCTGAGGATAGATAGGAACAGACAGCGGGAAACGACTGTTTTATACTATGTAGTAATAATCACCTCACCTTTGTCTCCCTGCTTCACTATCTTAAAACCTCCTTGGAAAAATTCAGACTTCAATGAGTTCACAACTTTTCTCAAACGGTCGTTATCCATATTTCTGAATATATCATTTTTCGTTAAAAAATTTGCAATCTGCTCATATTTTTCCAAAACTTCTTGAACCAAAATCATCTGATAAACATTACTATTCAACACCCAAACAAATCCTGATGTCACTGCTTTAATTGTTGCCAACCTCTTAGGGCAATACAGAATTGCTAGTTCTCCGAAGAGACGAACATCCTCAAAAGTGTCCACCACTTTTCTTTGCTGTATCACATTGAACTTTCCTTTTCCAGATATGTATATGTGGTTTGCTCTGTCTCCTTCTTTGATAACGATTTCATTGGCTGATACTTCTCTCTTGTACATGGCCGCTACAACGGCTTCCAGTCTTTTCTTGAATATGATTTTTCTAATGAACTCATTTTGTTCAATAGCACTGCGGATCAGAAGTTCTTCCCTAAAAGAGATAATAAATAAAAGAATGATAAAGGAACGAGACCTGAAATGCTTCTGTGAATAAAACAAATTGCGCCAACATTTTCCCGCATTTTAAGAGGATGAATATAAACTATTTTCATAATTATAACTCATAAAGCTCTCACATTTTTTCCAAAATTCGACCTACTTGACCGACCAACCCTCTCTCTAAGCCAAGAGATAGCGCTGGCAGCTTATACTACAGGGTGTTCATAAAGCATTCGGCAAAAAATTAAGGGACTATTCCTTACACTATTCTATGGATATTTTGTCCTTTGACATGTTGTCCATATCTCCCCTCTATCCAGAAAAATGTGTAGAGATGGTAGATCTAGGTCACTGATGGAGCAAATGGTACTAAAGATAGACAGGCCTATACACAAGAGAGTTTCGCCTAAATCGTTTGCTCCGTACGTGGTCATTGGTCTAACAGTCATCACTAATACACTCTAGATTATTCGTGGCCCCAAACACCAAGATCCTTTAGCATGTTCATAAGAGGATTTCACTTCTGCTACAAATGACCTTACCTCACCATTTCAGAAAAATGGTGTTGAATCATTCAGGTTACTCTTTCTGTTGAAGAGGTCTAGCACAGTTTTGCTAATGTTCACAGACATCTGTTTCCTCTGGCACCAACAATGAACATCTTTCTTTGAAAGATATTACACACTATCCTTCCCTATGGGGTAATTGTCAAGATGACGAGATAGTTTACATGAACTTGCTGAACTATCTTTCTTCTATTGAGACATCTCTCTGAAGACAACACCTGGTGACCTCGAACCTGATAGCTTCATCTTGAAGAGTCACAGTATCTGAGAAGTGAGGCAACTACAATCCATTTATTGTTGAAAGATCAGGTAATTTTCTCTACAAGGTTATCTGTTACTGAATCTGCTCCTTTGCCAGTTTTATGAGCATGTTGATGATTGTTCAGTGCTGGTGCATATGAGGTAATCATTTGGTACACGAATGAGTATTTTTGTGAAATGTAATATATTTTATGGACATTCATCGAAGACAGCCATGAAGTATTGTTTGGATCTAAATTGAATGTCCATTCATTACCACCAAATTTATTTGGGGGATGATGGTTCAACCTCAATATTTTGTATAGGGTTTTCCAATAGTTACTTCCGAACTTTGACAGTTGATAATGGCCATTTTGGTGAAGCTACATCTGCAGTTGTCATTTATTGAATCTAGATGAATGGGTACGTGAGCAAACAAAATTGTTGAATTTGGGTCGATTTTAATGCATCCCGAAAAAACACTGAACAGAGAAGCCGTAGCTAACATTTGAACGACGTTATAGTCCACACAAAATGGTATCAATAGGTCTTTCAATCGAATAAAAAATGTCCAAGATATCTCACACAATCTTTTTTTAATTTGAATTCAAAGATAGGAAGCGTTTAATGAAAGACCCTATTTACGGCTGAGTTGAAAGCAAAATAACTTACTCAGGTTTTTTTTCATTCACTGGTAGCTTGTCATTTACTATAGTTTGATAAATTATTACATGAGGCCGTCTAGAAACGGAAACTTTCTCACGGGGCACTACGAATTTGCCCTTTAAGGAGCGGGTGCAACTAGGCATTCTCAGAAAATATTCATCACTGTCCACTTCTAAATAAACCTCAAACAATACACCAAACAATGAAATACCACAGATGAATGAATCACTTGTGATTACGAAGTGCGTTTATCTCAATTTTTGATAGGTTTTCTAGTAGAGATTAGAAGTTCCAATTTTACAATACAAATTATCAGGTATGTTGAAATCATTTCGCAAAAATTACACTTTCGAGTGCTATTGAAATATAATAATAATAATAATATTCTTCATTTAGTAGAACGCAGAATTACAAAAAGGATAAGATCTATCAAATATGCTATAACATTTCCTATGCGAACTGAAAAGGCGGAGTTCATCTTGAGCACACAAAGATGGTCTTCTACCTTTGGACAAGCAGAACAAAAGATCGCAGAAAACTGATCAAAATTGAGATAAACTATAGATATATGTGCTGATTCGAATAACTGCTTTCTAGATATTAGAGGATTTCATAAATTCAAACAAATGTTATGGAAAGGAGGAGAGTTTCATATTCTTAAAATCATCTGGAATAGCATTGTGAGTGATCGACATTTTATAGGAAAAACATCAAACAATGATGATTTGTGGATTGGTGGTGCTATAGTACCTTTCGATGTAATATTAAGATTGTGAACGTCAGTTCACAATCTTAATATTCGATCGGCAGCAGGGAGTTTAAGTAGTAATTATTTTATGATCTAAGGTGAAGCAGTGAAGTTTTCGGCGAGATTTAATATTTAGCCACCCGGCTTCTAGTAGCTTATAACTGATACGTTGACGCCTACGAATACCATAGATGAAGCGGAGGCAATAGTTTTGAATTTTCTGGATGTTTTGCGTAGATGTTGCCGTAAGACAAGAGCTATAGACCGTATCGCAATAAGTAAAGGTAGAAAGAACTAGAGACCCGCGAAGAATTTTTTTAAGATTCAGGTTCAAAGTTGCACGAGATCCTAACAAAATGCATACATGAATATCGAATCGTAAGGAGTAATCTATCCAGAGCCCAAGATTCTTCACCCCATCACAAAACTGTATGGGAATGTTATTGATAGTAATACAAATATTTTTTTGTTAAAGAATTTTATCATTTCGCCTCCCGAACAGCATTGCACTGAGTTGGATATATTGAATATTCAATGCAGAAGTTCAAGAGGTGAGAGATATATTCAATTATGAACGGGCAACATTAAATTATGAATCTTATGTTGTGACCATCAGCACCTGTAGCCGATGTTTTTACTGCCAATAAATACTTGAAAATGTCGTTATTCTCAATTCCGCTAAAACTCTTTCATCGGGACCAGCAAGTCGACCACTGTAGTACTGTCTGAGCCTGCACCGGCAGTAGGAATTGAGTTTAAAAAAAATTATGTCATTCACATCTGAAAGGTGATCTGGAATATCGTTTTTGTTTTCTTAGAATATATCTTGAGTTTTTTTAATGTGTCCTATACATTATTAATATGCCTGCTTATGTGAAAATTCAAATAGGCTTTTTTTTCTCTCTCTACTGATTTATTAGTGAAATTTTGAAGGTGTTTGTATTCTTTAAAATCGCGGATGTTCTTGATTCCTTTGAATTTTTTAATTTTTTTATCTCGTTCTCTCATCATAATTTCAATATTAATCCACGGTTTATGTTTTTTTCCAATGAAAGCTGTTTTGAAGGGCGCCTGTAATTCCAGTAAAGTGTAGGAATTGTGGGAAAACTGTACTCAAACCTACATTTTCGTTTCCATGTAGATTCGGAAAATTGGAAAAAACTTCTGATGGTATTTTTACATTACTTTTTGCACAACCCGGTATTCTCCCACAGTTGAACAACATGAACTTCAATTTTGTTGATCGTTATGAATAACAAAAGGACGAAAGTCGCTTAAAAGACGAAAAGATTTCATTTGGTTTTCGATCGTAAATTCACTCAACAATATGACATTTTAAGGTTCTTAATATTCACAAGGAATAATGGACCACTCTTCGAGTAGTATAGTAGAGGTCGCCGACAAAACTGCAAAAGGAAAAAGGTATAGAAATGCTTTCACATATTTGATTTACGAACATTCCCTTTTATTTGTACTTTGTGGGAAAATAAATCGAAAGGTGGAATGAACATAAACGATGACCATTGTTAGCTTGCAGAGTATTTCAAATATTTCTTTTTCTATTTTCAAAATTGTATCGAATCTTCGATAAGTCGTTTCAGAAAATTCATATTCTGAAAACTCTCTCTGTTTTGTTACCATTATATTGAATTTTGCAAATTATAATTGTTGATCATCAAAGAAAGTGTTCTATTTCTATTGAAACAAATTTCAGTCACTTCACTAACTTATTAATTGTATGTTTGAAAATCACCCATAAATGCGTCTTTCATATATACAAACAAAAAATAAATTATCATCTGAAATTCACACTGGGCCTAAGCTTCCATTGAAAGTATACATCGTGTGTCAAATGTTGAAGTTTTCAAAACGAACAGTATTTCAGAAATTCAATCAAATAGGTAATAACGGAAGTAACATGGAACATCGTCTTCATATATGGAACACTCTATTGTTACTCATATTAGTCAATTTTTAGTATAATCTAACCTACTTTTTTCTAGATAATTTAATATCAATACCAGTTTCAATATCTGGGGATCGAAAAAATTTTAAGTTTTATACTTTCAAATATTATACTGGAGTTTTATCCCAACACCAAACCGTCATTTCAACACCTCGACACGTGTTCTGAATCAGATGAAATTTTCTTATATCACACATCCATGTTTATGGATTTTATACCATAATCATGTTCTTTTTGAATAAAATGCAATATATTGAAAATAACGTAATGAAAGATATTGCATGTTTCCATCTAGACAACTGAAGTAAAGAAAATCCCCTTTTTCAAGTAAACAGTATAGTTTTCACTTGTTTTTGGGTACTTTGAATATTCGAGTAGGTCATAATTTATCATGTCTCTTTTATTGTTTGATTTTTGAATTATGTCACACTTAAAATCAGTAACAAATAACATTTGATTTTCGTCCTAATCCATTAAAAGAATCAAGTTGACATAACCCATAGTTGGAGTTAGGAGTAAAAAACTAGAAAAGATCAATTTTCCATTATAGAATATTCATGATGGAATGATAATGAGCAATTAGTCATAATTATTCACCAGGTGCACGGTCTGGTAAATATCTGAAATTCTTTGCTCATGAGTCGGTATTGAAGTTTCTTATTTTCAGATTGACTCTCATCGATATTCATGATTTGCAATTATGAATAAATATTCTCTGAAAATATTAATCAATGAATGAAGTTTACGAGGATTTCACACTTCCTGCGTTAATAATTTCCATGTTCGTGTTTGTTTAATATTTTTAATGGAACACTCTTCCCAATTATATTAGTTATATTGTTATATTAGTGTTAAAACACTGATATAATACCGTCATTTCGACCCACTCATTTAGCTGATGATATATGACCCAACTTATGATAATTCGGAAAATTATTTTCATTTTACAAAATATCACTTTTGCTATAGTTTACTTTTCAAAATTGATAAAAAATATACTTCTAGAGTTTCAAAATTGTACTGAAAGTCATTATTACTTTAACAGTATTTTGTACTTTTAAAAATCTGATTATATTTTCTTTGTTTCAGGTGAGTAATTTTTTCAAGGATTTATCGTGCAAGTAAGTTCAAGTTTGTCTTAAATTGTTAGTTATTTATTATTATTCCCATCATCATTATTTTTTTTTCTAGGCCTTTCGGTATTAAGCTACGAAGAGTTTTATTTCTGTTAATTGGGTTTGTTCCTTCATATTTTCCGCTTTCTAAGCAATTGTTCATCTTTCAATTTTTTTAATAGTAACGGTTCAAGAGGTACCTTTCGAAAGATCTACTCTTTTCGATTATGTGAAGCTTTAAATTACGTTTTCCGAAGAATGCAAAAGTTAAATGAACTTATTGATTAAACAAATGCTGAAAATCTTATCCGAGAATCCTTATATAATAATACGGGTTATCTTTCAACCGTTGTACATTTTGGAGCTATTGGCGTTTCACTTCGCTAGACATATTACTGATTTATCCACGCAGGTTTTTAAGTGAGTCAGGTAGATTGCGGTAAACCTCATTTTTTATGATTCCAGAAGGAAATTCTGAAAGATATTTTCAGGTTGCCGAAAAGGCCACTAAATTACACCCCTTCGTCTATCCAAAGACCTCGAACCCCGTCATTCAAATAATTACTCATATTTTGAGAGTAATGGAGGGGCTTGGTACAGTAAGAGCTGGGCCAATAACATTTGGAAATAAAATAAGGTAACTATTACCTGTTAAATTTCCAGGAGAAAAGAAGAAACAAGGTAATTTTTAGCCCACCCATACGTTCAACCTCTCGGCGTTAATGACCCTAGGATGTATATGGATCCAGTCGAAACAATTGTAGGGATTACCTAGAGCTAGACCGTTCGAAAAAAAGATTTACTGAGGAATTTATCTTTTTCCACCTCTCATCCACTTGAAAGGTACACACCTTTCACTGTCTTCAATTTTCTTGTAATAAAAAAATTATCCTTTGCAATTTGTTCCAATAATGAACCGATATAGTTATTACACCAGTTCGCAACAAATACAACAAATATATTTGTCTGGATGCCGTTGATTAAATAGCTCGGCAAATCAAATTTCACATTCATCATTTTCAAATTAAAGTTCAATCAATATCACTCTTTCCGGTATAAGGTATCTCCTGACATAAAATAATTTTTAATTTTCAAATACATACCACACAAATCACAAGACGGACTACTATCTGAATCTTTTGGCAATAAAAAATCGCTGAACGGAAGAATTGCCTATGATCAGGTACAAAAAAGCAATTGTCTGGTGACCGAAAGCTTCAGGCAAAGCTCTCTGGTGTACAGAGACTGGCTTGCTGGGCTATCTCTGGTGCCATTAGCATCACACCGTCATCTTCATGGAAATCCTTATAGATATAGATATAGACATAGAAATCAACCTGCCTAGGAATTTATGCGAGCGTATTTCAAACAGAAATTTACACTATTAATTCGTATGTGGAGAGATTGGCTGAATCCAACCTTATTCACAGCTCACAGACCTTGGTTTTCACCGAGCAATGTTTAAGTTGGTAGTCAACAGTCAAGAAAGATTCACCTCGGTAGGATAATACAACAAATATTCTATGGACTGAATTTTTGGGCACATTGGCCTGAAAGATAACGAAGCTTTGGACACCCTTGCAAGGGAGAGTACCGCAAGCGGTTTTATAGGACCAGAACCTATCATTGGCATAGCTTTGAGCTTTTCCAAACTGATCCTGGACTGAAAGAAGAATTTCATACTCCTGTCAGAATCTACCAGAATTCTAAAGCATTTATACATCGAAGTACTGACTTAGGCTAGAAAATAACAGGAAGTTTTTATTATTTTTAATCCACAACTTCTATATATTCCTTACTTGTCTATTCGATTTTTCTACTGTTCAAAAATTTTCTAAATGCATGTTCAGTTTACACTACGAGTATATCAAACCTCATGCCTGTCAATGCTTCTTCACTTTCAGAAACATGAGTCATATGGATTACATGCTTGAATTAAAGTAACCTTACAATCAGTACAATGTGATTTAAAGCATTGTCCTGGTTTGTTTTTCCTTAACTCTGGTAGCTTCTTATTCGCTCACCGAGAGTCGCTAAAACCTCAAAATACAATTATTTATTCACTGTTTGCCCTACAGGAACTCAATTTGCATGTAGAACTCCATAGATGTGAGAAAAACAATTGTCATGGCGTCCTAAGCGTGTATTATCTTCAATGTCTTCTACTCCTCTGAAAACTTTATAAAACTCAAAAACCCGTTGACACGTTGCTTAATTGAAACGCTTAGTATTTTTTCGACGAACTGCAGGTTCACGAGCCGACTAGAACAAAGCCTGTGGTCCAACTGTACAAGCCAGTATCATCCAACCGGCTGGAATGTCGTCCATCCGGACGACATTTCCCTGGTTGGACGGGGGATATAAGATTTAGCAAAAAGTCATTTGATCTTGAGGCTTGCACCATTTGTTTCACAGAAAATCATTTCCGTTATTGTCTAGCCACACATCGATTGTACCAAACGATTTTTAGAATACAACAGGGATGAACTACTTTCTCTAACAGACCTACTTTCAGATCATGTCTGAATCACCATATGCAGAGACTTGGACTGTCGGAAGGCACTATGTGTAATGAAAACATTTTTTGTAAAGTATTCAATACTTCATGTTATTCCTTGGATCTTTCATTAATGAATGTCAATTTCAAAAGTTCAAATTTCAAAGTTTTCATTACCTGTCCCCTCGTTAAAGGCCAGAGATCCGACAACACCGCTTCTTCATTCTCTTGTTACCTTTTTCCTGGTAGGTCCTCGTGTGGTGCTCAAGAATGCGTTAGGCGGCTGTGGCGGCGGCCACCGACTGCAGTGGCAAGCTTGAAATATGCGGACCTTATTTCCAAGAATTGACCGCTCGGCCCGAAGCAGTGCCCCGCTTGGCCGCATTTTTCTTCTATAGTTTCGACTTGAGAAAACAGACACTTTCAGAGAAGGATATGTGCGATTTTATGTTTATTGTAAGGTTCTAGTTCTCTAAGAGGTAATTTCGTTTTTCTCACGGACCTCTGCAAGATTGTTATCATACGACCCAAACGAGTTATCTGAAAATGGGACAATTTTCAATATCTATCGGGTTCTATAGATGAACTTATCACAAAACTGTTGAATTTGTAATGAATTAATTTACCGGAGCTAATGTACAAGTTTCCACATTTGAAAAAATATTTAGTAACGGGGAGTTATTCAATTCTAATGGAGCATTCAGTAAATTTCTCGAATTTCTGAATCTATTCATTTCTAAACATTCTAGAAGACTGAGTTTCCTACTTTTCTCTTCTGAATGTAACACTTCGTATTCATAATTGAACTCACGCCCTTCTGCTAAAAGGTCGTTTGCAAATGTGGGATTGGTCTTTCTATTTACAAAATTAGCCGCGGTGGTAGTGCTTCCGACTCACGATCGGAAGGCCCTGGGTTCGAGTCCCGCCTCGCTAGATACTTTTTTCGAGGTAATTTATCTGGTTGAAGCTGGGATGATTCTGCAACCGTGTTAGAAATCACACGTTGAAAGGTAAGACCTCGTTAGTCCTTAGCTCGCACAAGTTTTCATATCCAAGTTCGATTTTGAAGCAATGCCGAGATAGACTGTTAAATGAAACTAAATTCGATTAAGTTATTTCGACACATTTATTTCTTTTATTTTGACTATTTTATCATTTCTGTAGCTCTTATAGGGAACCAATTATAGGAAACAAATCTTGCAACGAAAAGAAGTAATCAATTTGAAAATAAGAAACTCTATACATAAATGTGTAGATCATGCAAAGAAGCAACTTTCAGACGCAAACTGGAAAAAAGCCCTCCTGAAACAGCTACTTTCATATAAACATTGAATTACACGAAAGAAAAAAATTATTTCGAAGCAAATGTTTTTATATAAACACTGAATTATACAGAAGATACTTTTCTCTACTCAGTTTGTATTCCAAACATTCGTTATGGAATAAAATCAGATATCATTCACAGGAGTTCTACTTTAAATGAATGGTAATGAATTGCACTTACATGGAACACTGTCATCCTCACTGGTATACATCGATTTTGAGTATCTACTGTGAATTAATGTTCTTCGGATTTATTGAGGTTGAAGTAATGCGTAATTGAGGTTGAAGTAAAGTTTTCTAATTTTTGTGTACATTTGTTCAATTTCTGTTATTTTTTTTTAATGAATTGCTCAAATTTGCTTTGAAACCAAATACCATAATTTGGAATACGCATGGGTTGTTTTTTCGACAAAAAGGCGTTAAGTAAAAAGTTACGTAGTTATCAGTGACATAGCTGAATGTCTTTTACAATTATATTGTTAATGGTGACTTGATACTTTCTCTTAGTAGGTACTTGTGGTTTATATTGGTCAAACTGGGAAAACTGTCTCCAAAATGAAATAAAAGTAGTATTCAACATTTGCAAACCACCTTTTGGCAGAATGGTAACAATTCATTCAAGATCATAATGTGTTGAATTTGGGAGAGGAAGTTATTTTAAATTCAATCGTTATGTAATCAAAGAAATATCTCTCATATTAATAATAATATTAACTTCGATTCCTGCAGATTGTTTTTTTGCGTGAAATACTGGGCTTCCTGAGATATTCAGCTTTGTGAGTGGTAACATATTAAAGGGGCAGTTTTTTAAAGAATCTCCTTTCGAAGTAGCTTACCTTGTTGTTTCAGTGGTGGCTTGAAGCAGGTTTTCTGTATACAGTACTACGAATCAATTAGGCGTTCCAACGAAAATTTGACCCACCCTGTAAGTCAGAAACGGACATATAATCGAAAATTTCAAAGAACACGTCAATTTTTATTTCTAGGGGGACTAATTCTGATATGAAAATCATACCCGAAACTTTACCCCCTGCGGTCAGCAACTACCCACCTATTTTTTTTCAATGGCATGTGGGGTCGAGTGATACATCATTTGAAAGGTCTTTTGTCCCTCTATTATCTCTGTATTTTTTTTAATTGTTTCATTCGTTATTGAAAAATTAAAAGTTGAACGTTTTATTAAAAAAAAAAAAATTCGCTGTCGCTCATTTTATTGATGAAATCAACAAAAGTAATATCAATGGCGACACAATCAACGGATAAAGTATTCAAAATGACCTCCATCTAGTTCCATACAATAATACAGTCTACCTTCGAAAGCGTTCCTTACATTATTAAAGATATCCGGAGTTAGAAATCGACATTCTCGAACAATTCTCTGTCGCAGGTCTTCTAGATTTGTATGCTTAGTAGAATGCATTTACAACTTCAGATGTCCCCACAGAAAGAAGTCCATCGGTGTGACATCAGGTGATCAGTAAAATTTTTCCTTGTTATCAATTTTTATGTCTAGAGTTATTTATTCAACGTAATTTTGATGTCTCCAAATTTGTTTATGATTATTATGGCTTTGGTTTTAGTTATATTTAATTTTAATTTATTGATCTCAAGATACCTGTCAACTCTAGCCAAGATGGAATTCATTTTGTGGATAGCTCTACCTAAATGTAATGAATGCTGTCACTGACCACAAATAAATTGATAACACTATCCATGATAATAATATTGTTATTAATTTTAACAAAGTAACGGACCATCCATTCATAAATAAATTGATATCA